>JAANSP010001557.1:0-15005 GCA_036850745.1 Homidia socia | reverse complement strand
AAACAATAAAAAAGTTGAAGTAAAGTCAGTTTTAAAAAAACGATAAAAATGATCAGACTTATCTTCCAGCCTGATTTCAGAAAAATGTAAAAATAGGCATGAATAGAGTACAATGTGATTTTGTTTCATGCCTACTTCACTTGTTTCTTTTTGAAACGTGCTTCAAAAGTAAACCCGAGGAGTAACTTATGACTCTAAACTGACTTTTGGATGCGGAGAAACCTTAACTATACCAAGTTGATGGAAAATCTAATTTACAAAAGTTTGTATAGCATGGTATTATATACTACCTAACTTGACGAATGTACATATTTAATTTGCATATAGATCTAATATGCGTGCGATCATAACATGCATGAACTACTATTATCCCCGATGAAGCAACTACTGCATGAAGGAAAATGGCTCCTCTTTTTCATCTCTTCATCTCCTCTCATCTTGCGATTTTCTCATGGATAATATTTTCATTCTCGAGGAGCACGAAGATAAAGAACAAAATGATTATCTTTTCTTCCCAACTCATCCTCCTCAACGCCTCATTTTCTTTCCTTCCCCAGCAAACTTTGTGTGTGGTGGGGTGGAAGAAGCGGTTCATGTTTTCTGGCCCTTCTTCCTTTCTATATCTCATTTAAATTGAAATTAGTTCATTGTCCATTTTGTCTTGCCTAAACGCGTTAGAACAAGTGCTCACTGGTTGCCTACTGGCTACTACTAATGTAAACGGGCAAAGCATTATTATGTAATACGAAGGATATGTGAATATATGTGTGTGTTTACGACAGTTGTGAGTAAAGCGCATCATTCTTTTATACGGTTATGGTTTATTGCATTGCGTCGTGCAACGCAAATGGTACAAGTTTTGCTAAAAGAGTCACCACTCAAGCTCCAATATAGTAGTGTAATGAAACTTCAGATGTGAGAATGTCCTTACTTTTTAAAGATGCATCTAAAGAGCATACCTAAAAAAAGTATCCTTATAAAAAGAGCTCTCACAGAGTCCCATAAAGACAGCTTTGTAGGTGTAATTTGTAGGTATGTTTATGCCTAGTAGCAACGAAAATATATATAGTAGTGGCACGTTATTAACATTTACGTTAATTCAGCCCATACAGAATTATAGGTTATGCGTGCACAACTCTTTGAGTCCTAATTTGAAGCTCCCGTGCAACCATAATTTAATTGTGTTAGGGCAGCCATTAGAACGATCTGTGTCATTCTTCCTCTGTCTGTCTGTGTGCAAGAAACAATGTTAAATCATTATTACATTTTTGACAGTATATTGCAATGATGTATTGCATAAGTGTTCCATTTAGCTGTCAGTCTTTTGTCTATAGCTACCACCATAACTATAATCATACTACAACTTTGTAGCAGCAAATGAAAAGCAAATAGTAATAGGAAGGGGGATTCCTGTATAATTTGTCATTCATAATCATTTATTCATTTCTTTTTGCTCCAAGAAGAAAAAAAGACACTGAGTTACAGAACGAAAAGATTATTATTGTATTATTATTATAACATCGTTAAAAGTGTTTTTGGCACTGGCATGTCAGAGTTGGTACAAACGGTGTAATGATTTTATTTATGTAGGTGGTGGCAAAGTCTTGTTTTGTATGCCACACTACTCATTTTTTAAAATAAAAGATTACACACATCCTACACGTAGGTATGCATGTAGGTAGTAGATAGGTTGGCATTTTTTATGTCGATGATGATGATGCTGCTGCTGTTGAGGAGGAGGAAGCAGAAGAAGAGATGAGGTATTATAAAGTGCAAGTGAGAGTGGGATTCGCAATAGTTTTAGCGCTTTGCCATTTGCAATCGCGCATAATAATCAGTTTTCTCTAAGAAAATGAGATTTTTTGTCTGCTTGAAATAATTATGTCGTGTAACGTGTCGACACCACCACCACCGGCAGGCATCCTCTTGTTCGTTTTTATTCGTTTCTTCAAATGCTCCCATTAGTAGTCTATAATGATAATAATTTACATTTTACAAGATGAGCAAGCAAAGCAGGGAGGGATAATAAATAATACGTAATAATAATGATGTGCTAGATGTACAAATGAGATTAGCCCAGGAGAGAAACAAACTTGAATTATTTAATGGATAATTTTCTTTAAGGATAAAGATTGGGAGATGTAATCACATCATCAAATATGTTATGTATTTTTGAAACAAGTGTACTTTTCTATGTAAAAGTGTGCATATACCTACGCACACTTCTTGTACTGCACTAGATAGAATTAATCCAAAATTTATAGCATCCACTAAAGTTGACCTTTTTCGATTCGCAGTTTTGCAAATGTGATTAAATTTTTGTGCGCAACCATCCACATCACATGAATATAAAAAGCTGCACTAAATATTTTTCTACGACAAGCCAAGCATAAACAATATATTCTTGTATGCGTGTGTACAAGATGACAAAATAAGTTTACTGTGACGAGATGATTGACGAGATTAATTTTCATCAGAAGAAATGAGATTTGAATTTTTCATTGCTATTTGAAAAATAAAAGAAATTGAATAGATTACATTTTTTATTTTTCGTTACTCTTCTCTACTGCGTAATAATTTACAATGTGCTTTACAAAGTATAATTACTAGAAAGGAAATATAAGCAAGCAGTGATGATGGTTGGGATTAAAAGAACGCGAGCATTGCGTTCTTTTTTCAAAATGGGAGTGACGACATAATATCGTTAAAAAGTGAATATCAAGTAATTTTTATCAACCTTGTATCAACTGATTGCTATTAGGATTTAATCTGACAAAACATGTCATCACATCATCTTAAATAGGTTTTCTATGCTAGCATCTTGTTTTTACAGGTTCTCTCTTGGCTATCTGAACGCACTGAAATAACTCTTAAAAATGTATTAATCTTTTCAAGTGCCAATAAGACAAAAAGTAAATTGAAAGTTGCATGGAAGAAATGCCTAAATAAATTATACAATATTTCATGTGATATATACATTTATTTAGCATTTCTTCTGATTTATATTTCAAGTGCAGTTCCATAATATGCTCATTTAGATAAGCATAAAAGTTTAAAACTTACTGTTTGCTTTAGTGTCGTTTGGGAGTTGCTGAATGGTATGGCATATTATGGCATATTCGACTTTTAATGATATGATCAGTCAGACTTTGCATTATTGGCTAAGAATGATTTCTTGTTTGATCGTTTGCGTCAGTTGATTATTCTCTAGCTGGTAATATACACACACATGCATCCTCCGCCATTTTCTCATGATAATCAATACAAATGGTAAAACAGCGAGACGAATTCATTGGCCATTGTGCTTTTGTTCTGTTTCTTCTCGATTATCGTAGTAGTAGTATAACAGGTACACTTTCTTGAGAAATATTTTATATAGGATGGCAGCAGCAGGGCATGGAATCACAACCTTTGTTATTGTTGTTGATGATGAAGACGGTGGTAAAGGTAAAAATTTGATGACGACTAAGATAGGTAATGAATTTTTGGTGGAGTCAGTTTTTACACCTACTGGAAAATAACATTATTATTGTGCATCTCTCCTCTCCCTGTGAATAGAGTGGGGCTTTAACCACCACGCCGACTACACAATAATAAAACATTGGATTGAATGTAAAAAAATTAGCATTTTATTTTAATAAAAGGTTCATGACATGACATTCGTTCCTTGTTTCCTTCATACAGAATGCACGTTTAGTTGTGTTGGTGGCAGCATTATTCGTGCGTAGTATTAGTACCGTGTGATATACTTGCTTTTATTATTGCACAAAAAAGACAATGCTTGCTTGAATGCCTTCATAACCAACGTTATGCAAATGCTTGTATGTCATGTATGTTGTGTCTATTTTGATCTTTTTGTTTGAATATGAGCCATAATGTGAGCACGAGTAAATTACTTGAATGTCTGTGCTCGTCACATGAAAACTCATTATTATTATTACTATCATTATGATCATACAGCCTATTCTACACCTGTTTAGTCAAGAGTGCTTGATGGTAAAAGTGCTATTCTAAAAATGTATTTTGACAGAGGCAGCAGCAGCAGCAGAGGGTCGACTATTACGACTACTACTTTACTTTGTATTATGATTACGCTAAGTGGATGATGTTGATTAAAATGACATGACGTAATTCTTAAAAGATTGTTCCAACTGTCTATACATAAAACAATGAGTGGAGGGATGCTGTCATGTTCACTCCATCTTTCAGGGCGATAACGAAATGAAAAGATGTTATCATCATACAACTACTGCAATGGAATTTGATTATGCTTTGATTAACCCTCAATGAAATAACCCACACATTTCTGCCTCCCGTTTTCTCTGCTGCTCTTGAGACAATCTGCTTTATCTTTTCGAGTTGGTTAAAAATTAAAAAGCCTGTGAGAATTTGGGAGCTAATACAGTCTTAGCAGAGCATATTGCAGTGAAAGGACGCTGGGAAAATAGGAATGAGTAGAATTTGCATTACGTTTGCGAGTTTTTGCTGCAAAAGAATTTAAACGTTATAGCGCTTAGGTTGTTTATAAAAGGGACTGCAGAGGCAATAATAATATCCTTCTATAGACGTTTGGATTATAAGAAAATAAGAGAAATAAATGGGAAAAGCCGTAAAAAGAAAGTTAATGGCAGTAGTGGAAGCATTTCTTCACAGCTGTTCATTTAATACGGAGGTTGCTAATATCCAGTCAACCAAACAGGATATAGAATATAACTAACAAAACTTTTTCAACACTTCAGCATAGCAGCAACATGGTATACTAAAGCAAAAGAAGAAGAAGAAAGAAGCATATTTTTTGTTCTCCTTTTACCTGTTTTTATGTCTCTGCTACTGCCTGCGTGAGCTACCGTGTACTGTTGCGGTGCCTCTTTGTTTTCTCTTTATACTTGCACGGCACGACCACGAGAAGACGTCAGTAGTATATATATTTACATATATACATGCAGCAGTAATGTTAACTACAGACATATGTACGGGCTGGGTACAATCTTTAAGCATTTTACAAAAGTTAAATGGTTCGTCAAGAATTCATATTATTCTCCCTTTTCACTTCACTTGACTGCTCCTACTACTACTACTGTTTGCTTTAAGTATATGACTACCTACTTTGTAAAAACATTGTTGTAAAAAACAGAAAGGGTTGAATCCGGAACTTGTACGTGACGTGATGGATATTACGTTTAATGCACGTTTATGTACATACTCACTTACGCTAGGCTTATTGTAATGACTACTGTGGCATGTGCACGTTTTAAGGTAAGCTTATGCGTAAATAAAATCTGGAATTCATTTGATTAGAATTTTTATCAGGGATCGTGTACAGTCAAGCAACACGTTTATGTACTTAATGTGTGCTGAATAGCGTGATTTCTAGACTGCCCAACTGCCGCTGCTGTAGTCAGTTATGTAAAGCATGAGAATGAGGCACTTGTATACATATGGCAAGCTGTAGTAGGAGTAGCATAAAAACAGAAAGCAAAAGTAAAGTATGTAAAAGTAGTAATCCAATAATCCAACCGTGATATGATTTTAACGTCTGCGTCCAAAAAAAATTATATATGCAGTGAAGTGTGTTGTTGGAACCGGTATAGCGCACCAAATTATATTTTTTAACTTCTTTTTTTCTACTTTTGGAAAAAAGCAGAGGTTTTAATATGAGAATGTCATGCGTCCCTACACCGGTTACAATGTTAATGGTTTTTTGTTGACGACTACAAACAGATTATCATGCATTGACACGACCGTTTTTTCTTTCTCTCACTTTTTCCCCGATTTCCATATTGTTGTTTATGTTCAAACATTTTATAGTGCCTACGTACATACCCTAGACATACTAATAAATACGGATTTATGCATGAAAATACAATAAAAAACTTTTCACTCTGAACATTGAACCCTGACATTTTTTCTCTTATTTATGTCAAAGTACATTTCTATAAAAGGAAAAGGCAGGATAATCCAGAAGCAATACTACTCTATAATCGCACCTCATAATAAAATTATTGCTGCTGTAAAATATTAATAAAATATCAAAACTTCTTACCTTAAAGGGCGAACAAAAAATATTAGACTAAAATGCATTTCCTTAAAAGATTGTAATTTTTGATGATAGTCGTTATGTGGTGTTGTGTTGTGTGTAAGTAAATGAATTTAAAGAATATATGCTTATAAAAAAGTCTCGTGAGTCATGCCAGGAGTATTGTATTTAATCAAATATTTTGAATAATGAATTATTAATAATAGTAATAATGTATAAAACTTCTTACCTTAAAGGGCGAACAAAAAATATTAGACTAAAATGCATTTCCTTAAAAGATTGTAATTTTTGATGATAGTCGTTATGTGGTGTTGTGTGTAAGTAAAGAAATTTTTTTAAAAAAGTGTGCTTACAAAAAAAGTCTCGTGAGTCATGCCAGGAGTATTGTATTTAATCAAATATTTTGAATAATGCATTATTAATAATAGTAATAATGTACATTGCTTATTCACAATCAGACGACTCATGACACGTTTAGTAAGTTTTTATGCAGAGACGCATTCTTCAAATTTGATCTCTAAAAAGTTTTTCTNCGTTTAGTAAGTTTTTATGCAGAGACGCATTCTTCAAATTTGATCTCTAAAAAGTTTTTCTTCTCTCTCTCTCTCTCTCTTATTTATTTTTATGCTTGTAAACTTTAATGGTAATAGTGATGATAATAAGCGTAACATAATGTGTATACTTTTTGACTAGTTTTACGTAGGAAGTTAGTCAACCATTAAGGTATAAATAAATTGAAGTGGAAAGTTTAAATAGTAATAGAACACCACTGCTAGTATGGATGATCAAATGTACTTTTTGTGCATTGAACATTTTGATGTAGGCGATGTTTTTGGGTAGGTTATTCTGATGGAAGTTATTGCTCTCTCTCTCTTGAAACTCTGTCTAAGAATATAATAATTTTTTCAGCATCTTTTGCTGTAAATACACAAACAAACCATAACCCTAAAGTTAAAATCGTTATAGACGACTTTTACTTGAGTTGGGTGTTTTTTCTTCGATGGACGAGTAGACACACGAAAAAAGAACCTTATGCCTTTTAAAAAACATACTAGTCTTTTGGGGCTCGTATTAAATAACTGACATTTGCTTGTTTATAAGACTGCTGAATAAGACGGCGCGACAACAGTTTACAACACAGAGAGAAAAGAAACACCGAAACATTTTTAACTAATAACAACATTCATGTGGAATTCTTACAAGTTGGAAAAAGTTAAAGTGGAAGTAACTTGGGAGCAGGGAGAAAGAGACAAGATATTATTATTACATTGGGATCACACATGGTGCCTTTACTATATTGTATCGCCGTATGTACATCATCAAATTCTAGTCAGATTCGGAAAAAGGAGAGCAGCAGCAGCAGTCACATATACAACAGCAGTGAATGTAGTGGCACCCTGACACCACGTACAATACGTAAAAGCGGCATAAGGCAAAGAGAGCAGAGAGCAAAAGGATGCAAAAAATTGAAGAATCCTGTAGAAAGCGAAAACAAACTTTTTTGTCAAAAGAGTAGAATATTATTGTAACTTAAATTGTACGATTGCTACTTCTTGAACGTGTGCAGTTACAAGAAGGATTCGAACACCAAAAGGAAATTCTAAACATTCTCTAATTTCATATTCTATTTATTTGTTATTGTTGCTTTTTTCAACATCATCCAATGTCCGCATATCGTGCCTTTGTTGGGCGTAACGCTCTTATGATGTTCAATTCGGGAACATTTAATAAATCTATTCATGTGATTTGATGTGTTGTGCTATGCCATATTAATGCCACCATCACCACCACCTCCTCTTGAGACTATTATAATAATCTAACAGTAAAAGCAAACCTGCATGCCCTATAGGTATATATTTATATTATTACCCACAGATGATAATAACGATGACTGACAAACTTGTGCATTAATGTATTGCCACATATTGCGCTGCATTTATTATAGCATTACTTGTACTATTATTATATTATTATTAACATTTACTTACTTCTTCTTATCCCTTTACTTGTTGACGATAAAGTTTCTTTTTTGGTGAGGCGGAGGGCGACTCGATCATCTTGGCTTATGATGAGTGTTTTTTTTGAAAGAGAGAAACTGAAGATGACGGCGGCGAGCAAACTGCGTCTATTAATGTAACGTGGCTAGCTTATTGATGATACAATGTATGTGGGCAACAGCAGCAGCGTTTCTTCTTATCCCTTTACTTGTTAACGATAAAGTTTCTTTTTTTGGTGAGGCGGAGGGCGACTCGATCATCTTGGCTTATGATGAGTGTTTTTTTGAAAGCGAGAAACTGAAGATGACGGTGGCGAGCAAACTGCGTCTATTAATGTAACGTGGCTAGCTTATTGATGATACAATGTTATGTGGGCAAGAGCAGCAGCAGCGACATCGACAACAGCAATTTCTATATACCACTCTCACCTTATAGCCCGAGAGGCTGAAGTAACGTAGGTATAGAGCCGAGCAGTTGTAAAAACATGGAATGCATCATAAAAAGTCATATATTGTATTCACGTTTTGATGCGAAGAAGTTTAGCTTGTATTTTAAATAGGATAATGCAAAATAATAACTAGACATCTCATATGTAAGTAAGTGTGGTCCTACACGTACATCTATAAAAAAGCTATATGGTATGATGATGCCAGAGAGCAAAGCAAATGAACAAGTCATAGTGCCCACGCGGTATCGTGTTCGTTTCATTTCCCAAATAATATATGCATTCAATCGTATTCTATATAATCTCATCTAACTGAATGTTAGGTATAGGCACCATATGCATATCTATGCTATAACTTAACTTTTTTTAAAGAAACTGAACTTGCCCTGCAAGTGTTATTGTTGGGTACACTGTTGTTGTCGTTGCGTAGTAGTGTGTTGTTGTTACTACAAGAAGAGAACAAGAAAATAGTGGTGGTGGCACTGCTGCTGATGGCGGTGCCTAACTCGTTTGTAAATGTATGGGACCCGCTAAAGTCCCCATCCATCTGTTACAATTTTTCCGGAAAATGCCCGGATGTCTTGTGGCAACTGGGAGGAAAACATGTCCTCTGGGATATTTTCAATGGGAATTTCCATTCCTATGCATTTCTGTAAGGATTGGATGACAGGTGAAGTGGTGATTAGACGTTTTACTAGCGGGTTGGATGATTGGTTTCCATATAATAATACATGTATTTTCAATGGGAATTTCCATTCCTATGCATTTCTGTAAGGATTGGATGACAGGTGAAGTGGTGATTAGACGTTTTACTAGCGGGTTGGATGATTGGTTTCCATGTAATAATACATGATATGGATGATGACGCTGGTGATGGTGGTGGTGGTGGTAGCATTCATACAGATGAAAGAAACCAGAGAGGAAAGTAGCTTGGCATACATTGCATTGCTGCTCATAACATTACCAAGTTTTACCTATTCTTCTTTTGTATGTCCACTATTGTTACTGTGTGTGCACCATTCAAAAAGGTAATTTACTGTGTGTAGTGGTAGCATTCATACAGATGAAAGAAACCAGAGAGGAAAGTGGCTTGGCATACATTGCATTGCTGCTCATAACATTACCAAGTTTTACCTATTCTTCTTTTGTATGTCCACTATTGTTACTGTGTGTGCACCATTCAAAAAGGTAATTTACTGTGGCATATAGCGAGCACATAATATACAATGTTGGTCCCGTATATGCATACCTATTTTCCTTTAGTTTTGATTGATAATAATAGTGGCACCTTACGAAATAGAACGTATTATTATTATTAATGCTCTTGCTGCTGCTGCGAGTTAATCTTATCGTATTATTTTTTTCCAATGTTTTTCTCCAATTCATCAAGTCAGTCTTGTACAACAACACACAGAAAATCCAACACCCATGTTGGGGAATGGTGGTCGTGTAAAAGTTGTCGTAATACATAATATTCTAATAATATCATTATCTTCATGAGAATCACTTTCTGAATCCCTGAAAAGATGCGTAGGTTGGGCCACGTATGCACATACCTACCAATATTTTAAGTGGTATGTACCTAGAAAGAAATGTATGCTGTTTATAGGAGCATTCTTCTTCTGGCATGCAAAAAAAACTAGTTAAGAACATATTGTTTCAGACTTTAAGAGTCTGAAAAAGTAACGACGCGCAGCTAGCAATAATGAGTCAATGAGATTTAGGAAGCCTACGCACGCATGCATGAAATGTCGTAGGTAAATATATTACCACAATAACATGCGAGGGCGAAGAAAGAAATCATTGTGGAATCTTTATTACACTTTTCTTCCCATGCAACAATAATGTTTTATAGTTCGCCTTTAGTGGTCTTAACTGAAGCAACTAAGCGGAATAATCACCCCGTTCACCACCCGTCTTTTTCTCTTTCATCAACATTAAGCAAGTGAGATTTTTTGGCTAAACTGAACATTATGTAGAATGAAATACACTACTTGTGTGAGAACCGATCAATTGATTTTGATAGAGATAGATTGGTGGCTTATTACCATGTATTTTTG
Organism: Homidia socia; assembly: GCA_036850745.1. Classification (NCBI taxonomy): domain Eukaryota; kingdom Metazoa; phylum Arthropoda; class Collembola; order Entomobryomorpha; family Entomobryidae; genus Homidia; species Homidia socia. The sequence goes on along the minus strand of JAANSP010001557.1, from coordinate 4,466 downwards.
CTCCTTTTTGTCAACCCACTCAACTCGTCTTGATTCATGAGAATGGATGCAGTATAAAAAACATGGCTGTGTGAGAGTGAGCGTGTGGACGAAACGTTATCAGAAAAAGGCAAAGGGTGAAGGGTGGTGATCTCACTCACACCTTTGACGACAAATGCACTAGCGTGTAGACAGAACAGAGGAACAATGAGAAGAAAGAGAAAGAGGAGACAGGACCAAGAGCAAGATAGATCGTTTTACGTTCACATACTAAGCAAGTTTGGTACACGGGTAGGTCTGAAAATTGTGAAAAAAATGGAAAAAGAATAAAGTTCAGAAGAACGGATATTGAACGAAAATGAAGTTTTTTTCTCTACTTTTACCTTTTTACTAATGCAATGCTGTTATTAAAGAACAGCTGAACCAGAGCTGGTGAAGTAACTTTACAAAACGGCAAAAATTGTCTAAAGCAATGTAAGAGAGTGGATGGATAGTATGGTGGTGCTTATTCCTACACATTTATGATCAACTCATGTTTTGTTACCGTTGTGGAAAATATGATGAATTAGCCATGCTTAAGAAGAACGCTTTGGCAGAGGAGCCGCAAAACCATGTATGTTCAGTGCTCACCACATGAGATCTTTGTTGTGGTTTGTCTTTTTCCTCATCAAAAAGAATTATTATTGGTCATCATTTTCGTAAAAAAATGTGAAATATGGTCAAGCCATTGTATTCAGCAAGCAGAGGCGAAAAAGAGATAAATATACACACTAACAAACAAAAAGTTGCTGCTTTGTGTACCAGCGTAATATATTGCTTTTTGATTATTACACGACGAGTCAATCCAAAGCAGCGCAGTGCAGGCAGGTAGAGTAAGTAAAAAATCTTAAATAGGAATTTAGCTGAATATATATACAAGAGTTGAATTCAACCAAAAGATGCTAGCGAGAGAGAGGGAGAGGGGAAAATACTTCAGAAGTAAATAAGGAAATATGCGTGGGTGTGTAAGCACCAGGGTTTAAGCAGGTACTCGTACTCATGAATACCAAATCTTGACGACTGATAACTGAGTTTGAAAGAGTACTGAATTTAAGCAAAAAATGCTAGCGAGAGAGAGAGAGAGGGGGAAAATACTTGAGAATTAAATAAGGAAATATGCGTGGGTGTGTAGCACCAGGGTTTAAGCAGGTACTCGTACTTATGAATACCAAATCTTGACGACTGATAACTGAGTTTAAAAGAGTACAAAATGGAAAAGGAAAATACATGACATCGAAACAAGAGACTTTCTTAAAGATAGATGCTGTTAATGGAGTAATAATATTATGGAGGGATAGAATGCATTATTATTATTATTATGGTGGCCGCAAAGACATAATTTACCAATAGTAAAAAGAGCTATTGACTTTTTGTGTCATTATATATTTTTTCCTTTTGATTTGATGATGATGTAGCTGTACAACACACTGATTATACCTGGCAAGGTGACGTTAATAAACGAGCAACAAGAGATATACATTTTTTTCTCTTGTGTTGGTGAAGCATTTATTTTATCATAGTTCATTCGTGTGGCATCGCATGCTGTGCCGAAATGAGTCGCGGGCGAACAAGATATTTTTTCTCCCTCTCACTCTCCAAGCCCGTCTCCATATTTCTGCCCAAATAAGTCTTGATCCAGTCATCATTTCTACTTTGTAGTGGTGATGTTAGTGGTAAGCACTTAACGTAGCCAAGAGGTAGAAAGTTGAGACGACCACAACGTTGCGTTGTTTGGTCGGTACTCACACACACACCAAGAGATGACTGAATAAAGTAGAAAAAAGGAGAAAAGTAAAAGAAGGATTGAAAGAGTGAGGGTTGAAAAGGATATTTTTGTTGTAATTGATGAGTTGCTCGTCCTGCTGCTCTCCCTTCTGATATGTGTGGAATGAATGCTTCCACTGCTGCTGCCAATGATCCCGATGATGATGATGATTATGGTGATATGTCCCACTGTCGCATTATTGAGTTCGATCCAAAAATGTTGACCATTCACTACGACCACACCAGTACTACTACACTAGTAGTCTGTTAGTTTTTTTTTCTTCTTGATACCTTACTTCTCTTTCAAATTTGAGTGTCTCCCATTTTGTGGTAAAAACGTTCCACTCTTACTGCACTCTTATAATAAATGAATGTATGGAATATAAAAACATACAAACAGTAGGAGATGACCAACACCATTATAAATGTGAATTGTGAGCGTATGTGTGTGGTTGACGCTTGACGCTAATCTTTTAACCTATTAGGGCAAGTTTGACCATCTGTCGCTGTCGTTTTTCGTATTATAGTAAACGATGTATAATATATAGGATTAGCTAGAGAAAAGGTATATTATTATTAGTACACATTTTGCGATTTTTCTCCGAAAACCAAGACTCTCCAACTCCCTGTGCGGATATATCTTTACCGGTTGCAACTTGCAAGCGACCTGGACTAATGCTTCACTACTTCTTTTTGCGGACTAATGCCTTGCACCTAATACTTTTGCTGATTATGGGAATGAAATGAATCTTCAATCCGACGAGTGTTTGTTTGGTAGGCACTATAGACAAGGAACAACACCAACTAGCTTGGTACAAAGAGTAAGGATAGGCGGGTTTTTAGTTCATTTTGTAACCACAATGATACTTTACTTTAAAAGTGTCATCATCATTGTCATCATCCTACCATCATCATGATCTGCTTATTTGAGGGCTGTGGAAAGCCGGAGTTTGGTGGAATGCTGTAAACAAACTAACTTGTGTGTAATATACAAAGAATTAGAATTTGAAAGGGAGAATTTTTATCCTTTAATTTTATCCTTTGGACCATTCATCCATTAACCAAGGTTGGGTGGCTTTTCATGGTATTTTATGACAGGGGCATGCATGCGGGTTGTCTTGGTCTTTTCTTCACGCTGCGAAATTCAGTAAAAGCCGGAGGGAAAGTATGTGTTTTTCCACCTCTTCTCTTGCTGTCTCATAAATGTTGTAATGCATACTGAAGAAAAGCTGATAGCTTGGCGTAACAAAAGAAAATCCTTGTTTACTTTCAGTACAGAAAGAGTAAGTAACACCAACCAGCCAGTTATACATATATTACATAAATTGTACTAGTTTCGAGCTGTTTATATGGGCATGGGCACTATCACCACTACTACTTGGGTTACACATTCATTCCATTCTACTCACCACAATTTCATTTCTCCACTCGGTCGCTCCTATCATTCCCACATGAAAGAAGAGAGAAAGAGCAGGAAAAATAGATAAGAAATTTCTGGTATGTGTCCATACGGTATAGTATAGTAATTACTGTAAGACTATAATATATATCTATTCCCTTTTGCAAGACATAAATTTTCGCAAGCAAAGATCTTATACAGTGCTGCGGTTGAATTGAGGGTACAGCCCCTGTAATTAATTACGGAGACTTGGATTTTTGGCTGAGCACACCATCATCTTCACAGATACTTTTTTCTCGTGGCGTAGCAAGTAGCAAATAAATGTACTTTTTCGGGTTTAGTGGTGAATATATGAATATAAACTCAATTGTGAGTGTTTGTGAGGCATGATGATGATAAAAGTGCCTACAGATTTAGTGGGCATTGCTCGTTGCATTAATTCGGTAATTAAAAGTGCGGTCAGAGGTCACACCTTTTGATGGTACCTCCATTTTATGACTATGGGCAATAAATTTGGCAAGCATACTACAGCAGCACGTATGCATTCAGTTCAAGAGTTATGTTCATTGCAAAATTAAAAAAGGAAGATGATTTTTTCTTTTGACTCACATGCTGCTCAGTGCTCACCTACGGCTGCTAAAGATACATATTATGATCATGTTCAGATTAGGTATTACGAATTAAACGAGGTACTTACATATTATATGCTTCCGTTATGAATTCACAAGAATGATTTGCTTGACTTGTGTTACAAAGCCACGACTACATGACCATATCGTTACCGTTTTTTCATGGATGGCAGCAGGGTGGAATTTACACCACTGAACAAACTCCAGAGCAGAAAAGATGAGTTCAGCAAGCATAGCATAGCATCTTTGCAGAAAGCTGAACCGTAACAAATTGGATTGGGTAGAAGGAAGTCTCCTCCAATTACAGGATTAATTTGGATTTCCGTGAAGACGACAGTAGTGGAGCAAAAAGTAGTGATGTTAAGAAATAATAGTTTTTTATTGGTGCATGAACAAAGCACGTATCACAACTACAATTAGTTATTTGACTTAAAACCCAATAAATGTGGCTCATGTTGATGGTGTTGGTGTGTATGTATAACACACTGATACATGTGTATGCTGCTCAAGTTGAACGGATTCCAGTTGTTCATCTGTCAGAAGGAGTGTGGTTGACTTTTTGCCCAAGAAACAAAATGAAAGCTCATATAAAGAATACCGCAAATTATTATGCCATATTAGGTTGACTTTTCACCCCTTAACTTCTCATTCAGCTT
>JAANSP010001556.1:0-15008 GCA_036850745.1 Homidia socia | reverse complement strand
CTGATGAAATGAACAATGAATAATATGAGGATGATGAGTCAGTGTGTAGTACTGTGCACTCGATAGGAATGTCTCTATTCTCTTTTTTTCTTTAACGCAGACACTGCTGCTGTTATTATCATCATCATATTATATTCACGCTCTCCGTGTGCATGTAGCAAAGTAAAATATGAACAAGTAGGGAAGAGGATGCTATTAGCTATTAACTAAACCCTCATCATCACCATCGTCATCATCATTGAGCCGGTCTTTTCCTCTCTCTTGTTATACACTTATCGAACACAATGATGGCTTTTCCTTTTTTCACCACACACGGTGTTGTGGTGGTAGTTGTCGTCGTTAGCCTTTCTGCTGAACCATTTACTGCTGCTCTACAACTACTACTGCTCCTTCATTTGACTCTCTGCTCTTATATTGCTGCTGCTTTGCTCTCCTATTACAACTATACACAGCCGTTATGGTTATTATTATTATTATTGCAATATAGAAGGAAAAGCATTAAAAGTAGAGCTACTTTGTTCCCTTGCTATCACCGATATCACCACCGCAAAAAAACTATCAGCCTTACTACAAGATATTTTATGGGTTTTCTGCATACTAAAAATACTGTAAAAAGTAAAGCTCTCTTTTCTCTTACAAGTGCAAGTGTAGAGAGAGACACTGCCTTACCATTATTTTTATTATTTTCTCAGTGAGAAAAAGCAGCATGATACGGTAATGTAGTTAGCTATACATGTATATTCAGTAGTAGCACAAGCAGCAGCAGCAAAAAAACTCAACAAGAATCTGTCTTCGTTATTGTCTGGAAGGGAAAGGCAAGAAGAAAAGAAAAATAGAAGAATAAAAGGAATGACTTTATACTTGAGTACAACAGCAGTATAGCATGCAGTCGAATAGGTACACATAAACTGTATGCAATATCCCTTTTAATATATATATAAACCATATAAAATACGCTATGGCCATGCCATTACGGTTATTGTAGCTTTCTTGGTAAAAGGAAGAAAAAAGAAGGATTGCTTGCTGGTGGTAGTGTGCTGACACCAAATAAATCAGTCTTCCAGCGTGTTGACTGTCTCATTTGTGACCTGAAATTGTGTCTCCTCATCGTAGAAGCATGAAAGCAGCAGAACAGCCGCAACTTCTCTCTCACTTTTTTTTACACAAACAGCAGCACAGTACAATTCACAAAAAGCTTGCTTGCTCTGTTGTTGCTTTTGTGGTTTGTTCTTCTCAACCCCACTTGATTATTTAACAAACCAAGCGAACACTCGTGTATGGAATGAATGTTGGTAATAATATCCTACGACATTTGACATGCTATGCATAAGTACCTATTTTAACAAAGTCTGTTGTAGTACTACTACTAGGTACGACGGGATAATGTGTTTTTGTGGAGAAAAAGAAACCAAGAATATTATTATATAACTATTATAATCATCTGGAAAAAATATATATAAATTAAATGGAAATGGTTATTACCGCTTCTTGCTGTTGGTTGGTGGCGAGTGGTGACTGACTATTTTATTTTCCTAGGCCAGAGGTCTTCTCTGGATATCCTTTACCAAAAGTGGAAATTCCCATTGTCGTAAATGTCGAGTGTAATGCCGGATCCAATGCTTAATCATCATTTTTTAGATAGTTAAATGACTGGTGGACCGTGAATCATCATCGTCATGAAATTTATTATGATACGCCAGTATTTTTATAGACGAGCTTATTATCACATTGGCATATACTTAGGTATCTAAATACTACACAGAAGAAAAAAAGTCTCTCTCTCTCGTCGTTTTTAAGTATGTACGCCTACCGTCGCCATCATAATATTATTACTTGAATGTAAAATATAAATTTCGAGAAAAAGAGTAATAATATTATTTTCTAAATGGCTATTCTACATGCATAGGTGTACTAGCCTCATAAAGAGGCCATAAAAATGCCATTTTTATAGATTTTCTTATTCACCATCGTCTTCTTATTCTGCTCTCCTCGTCCCATACATTTTTTACCGTCTCCTTTGCATATCGATTTCCGAGTTTCTCTCAAGAAAGGAACCACAAAAAAACTGCTTGTTTGTTTCTCTACATGAAAATATCATCATCAGCTACAGCGATAATAATGCTCTGCACCTGCAGCAGTACTTCTGGTGCTTTTTTAAAGTAGAAGTAATGGCATGAGAGCAGTAGTAGTAGGCATAAGTAATAACATTGTTATTGGCAGTTTGTTAGTGAAAAATCAATAATAAAAAGCAATTAATTTTTTACCCTCTTTAAAAAAGTTGTGATGCATTTGCAATTATTGCATATATGTACATATATGCATAATATTATTATTATTATATATGTGCATATGAAAATGAACCAAGTTAATTAGCTGACCTCCTTTTTTACGTTTAAAATACAAAGAAAAAAACACCCATAGACTTCAACTTGCAGATTAGTTGTAAAAAACTGCATCTCATTTTCATATTATCTACTCCACTACAGCTACCTATTTGTTTTTTTCNTCAACTTGCAGATTAGTTGTAAAAAACTGCATCTCATTTTCATATTATCTACTCCACTACAGCTACCTATTTGTTTTTTTCTTTTCAGTGAAAAAGAAAATAGGAGATAAGTCACATCTTGTTAACAATCTAGTTGTGTACCCAGTGTGTGCTTGCTTGCACTGCTGCGGCACTCCATTTGCGCTCTGCTAATAAAATAAAATAAAATAAAAATGTGATTCATTGCTGCACTATGCACCACCACCACCACCTCCGTTGTGCTTTTTCTCTGTCAGGTGTAAAGTATGAATGCATACCTACACTTACCAATGCTGCGCTGCTATCGTTTGTATCATCTTGATGATATCATTTCAACAGAAGCAGCAGCAGTCAATAGTGCAGTGCTCTTGTACTATTATTGTATGATCCATTGTTCCCTAGAAAAAACATTATTATAACGATGCAATCAGCAACAGCAGCACTTCTTGTTCATCAGATGGTCATCACCATCGTCATCGTCAGTTTAAAGATGAACAAGCAACAATAATTTTGTTATCATCATACTTCACAACACAACAAACTGACATGTCTAAAGCGTCAAAAGACAAGTTATAATTTATGTTCCCATTTAGAAATAAATATATGTGCATTATAATACAAACCTTTGCAAGTACACATGTAGGTACGTACGTGCTTTATCTGTACAATTTAAAGTTGGGTGTATGCATGTGAGCATGCTTGTCTCAATTTTTTGCTACTGCTATACGATGCGTGCAATCGTTATCATCACATTTTTATGATTTTTTTCAAAAATCTAAGGTAAACTGTAACTTGATAATGATGGCTATGACTGTCAAATGTACAAGTGTTTTTTGTGCTGTAAAATGATTCTAGTGCTGTCTTTCTTATTATTTTTATGATCATTTCCTTTTATTTCAGTTACTCGGTGGTAATTACAGATGATATTGTTAGATGTTTATGATGGTTGTAATTAATCGTTATCATCACATTTTTATGATTTTTTTTTTCAAAAATCTAAGGTAAACTGTAACTTGATAATGATGGCTATGACTGTCAAATGTACAAGTGTTTTTTGTGCTGTAAAATGATTCTACTGTTGTCTTTCTTATTATTTTTATGATCATTTCCTTTTATTTCAGTTACTCGGTGGTAATTACAGATGATATTGTTAGATTTTATGATGGTAGTAATAATAATATTAATCATATATTCATGATGACGCTTGCAAATAAGTAGAGAGAAAGACGGGGGAAAATGTCAAATAAAATTGATATACCTAATAAAAATGTAAAAAGAAAAAAATATGCACAGCAGCCATGTGCTTTATTATAAGTAGGTAAATAGTTTGTTGTGAAGAATGAATACGAAGACGGTGATGCGTTCATCACGCGCAGTTTAAAAAAACCAAAAGCATATGAACCTATAAAAGACATAATAATAATAATACTAATCTGATGATAACATATAGCAATAGCATCGGTTTAATGCATATCAAGAGAGGTGTTCCCACATATCACACTAATTAGTCGCTAACACAGCATAATGGGCGAGTTTCCACATTAAAAAGAGGTAATATTGTAATTGGTAAAATAGGCTTGCAGGAAAGCGATAACCTGTATTTTGCTTTTTTTCGTGTTATCATTTTCTTTCATCAGCAGCAGCAGCACCAACAAAATAAAAGGCTATTAAATGGTTGCTTTGTAAAAATAATACCTAAGTCGTTGCATGCACAACATTTTTAGTTTTCATTTGCATACCTAAACAATAATTCTGTCTAGTATTTTGCCAGCAGAATTTTGTCCATAAGCCAGAATTCCAAAGTTTTCTATAAAATGTTCAAGAAAATTTACCAATTTTGTTGTAAAAAACACCAATTTTATTAGCTATTAAAGATATTGCGGCTGAAATTTGAGTCGTTTAAAACTTGCATAAAAAACTGAACTATACCAACTAACAGCGCACACAAGCAAAGGAGCAAACACAACGAGCAAACAAACAAGTGAATAAAAAACATTACCTACATTATTTGTTAACTTCTCATGTAACGATGAAAAAACAAATAGAAGCAAAAAGCGCTTTGTTCATTTTTTGTTTACATTTCCTATCATTGCTGTGCAAAACACTTGCACTAAATTTTTTAAGTAGACAAAAAGGAAAGCAAACCTCATCACCGTCATGCCTAATATCCTAAAAAAATATATAGCGATTAGGTATGTTCATTTCTTTTCATATTCTGTTTTATTTCTTTTTTGTTATTTTTTTGGTCACAGTGAGCAAGTAGGCTGGTTTCCTTTCAAGTAGTTGTAGTATACAATCAAACATAAATATATATCAAGATCAAAAAAGCAATGATGATGATGATGATTAGCATAATGCTCATCACGGTGTTGTTATTGCTTGTTGTGATGACGGTAATGTGTGTGATGATGATGATTGTGGTGCTGGCGCTGCTGCTGTTGTTGTTGCTCCCGTTAATTTGCTACCTTGATGATGCTGCGATGCATAAAAGAGCAGCATTATATACGTATATATGCCCACATGTAAAGAAGAAAAGTCGATCTTATTAACTTTTGTATAGGTGCTTTCAGTTCCTTGACGAAAAATTACAATGTCAAAAGTGACAGGGCTCTGTTGCAAGTGCAGTGCAAGCAAAATATATCATGTTCCTTGTCGAATTTAATATTCAGCTTGACAACGACTACATTTTTATGAGTATCGTGCGCAGCAAACTGAAAAAAGTTTCTAACGTTTTTTCTAACATTTTTTTAACAAAGTAGTATCCTCGATTCAATTTCAATAATAATTGAATTCAGCCAGCAGTATGCACCAACTCTTTGTATTCTTTATACTTTTTTATTTTTATTTCATTTTTGCGGCCAAGCTTTTTTTGTGTGTGTGCATGTTTTATATGCCTTATATGCCCAGGTAGTAAGTAGCGTAGACATGCAAAAGCATGACAAAAAAATTATTACATTTTACTCTTTTATTCGCATCCATCCTCACACAAACGGCACACACGTACCAAATAACAGCAACATGAATTCTCATAAAATATAATGGCCCTCAACGTGTATTAAGAGGGATAATGTTTTGTTGGGAGAAATGTGTGCATGACTTTGGCAGTTTAGCTGTCTGTTGATAATTCTTCGTATTATAATGATTATTGCTATTACTCCTACCATCACTCCTATTACGCCTGCTACTTTTGCTACTATTTCTACTGAAACAACAACAATAACCACTACTCCTACCACCACCACTACTACTGTGTGGCATAAGCTATTTAATACGTGAACAGTGTGTGTGTCGCTACTTTTGTGAGAAAGAAGCATTTTTTATTATTAAAAAAGGTGCATGATGATTGCAATATATAGGTACCGACAGTTATATGGTAGCCGCGCTGCGTATAAAAGCCATCATGATAAAAGAAACAGACGGACGGATGGATGGACTACAGGCACAAAAGAAAAAGGAGAGGAGAATTGATATTACTTTGGCTTTTTTCGATGATGATAATGACTAATGACGATTATGATTATACCACAGTGATCAAGCTGCGCTATCATCATCATCATCGTCAGTATGTTGAAAATGTATGGAATTAAAGTGTATACATTTAGTGAAAACAGTATGAAGGCTAAATTGTTGAGTTGTTTTGTACAACGACAACAGTATTGATGATGATGATGATGAGGATGGCATGGCACAAAACTGAATAGCGTTGTATATTTTATTATTGCTATAATAGTATAAATGTATATATATACTCACACAGACAGAGGCATGCAAGTTTGTACAATGCAATGTGTACAACAACCGAGCATATAATCTAAAATGGCGTAATATAACTCCTGGTAATTGGCATGTTGGAGTAGTAGTAGCAGCAGAGAATTCGTAAAGGCATGACAAGCAAGGCATGCAATAACAATGGTGGAATGAATGCTTGGATGATGGTAGATATATCGGCAAAAATGAACAAGCAAACTGAAAAAAAATCATCATCATCATCATCATCAAAGCAAACTACGAGACGAGAGAGCTTCATTTTCATTCCTCAGTTTCGTTTGTTCATCATCATCATCATCCCTGTTGCCGCTTGATATGTAGGCATGCATGTCTATGTGCTTTACACTTGGCTGCCATAATAATGGAATTGTGTTTGTGTGGAGAATCTAAATAGATAACTATGCAGCTCTACTACACCAGCACCACCACCACGCACGTATTATATGGATATACCTATATACCTAATAATCTCAAAGGAAGCGTTTATAACAAAAGTCTAGAGATGAATGTATGCAAGAGGGGAATATGTAAAACCACACAGGCTTCCCAATTATGATGTTATGCGAATAAGTGCTGAGGTGGCATGCATGCATGCATTTACCACTTGTACAAGAGTCAGCCAGCGTCAGACAAGACAAGAAAATAGATAAAAAAAGAATAAGAAGAAGAAAAGAAGAAGTATAATAATAATAATAATATGTGTATTATAACGAAAGGAAGAAACACGTTAAGAAGCCGTCACATTGTCCAACAAACCAGCAGAATTTTTTTTCAAGAAAAGAAGAAACTCTTCTTCTTTTTTCTCTATCTTTGCTCTCCTCTTTTCGCCTTGATGCTATGCTGCTAGTCCGATGTAAAATGCAAGCAGCCATTTCATTGCTTCTCTAACAGACAACAAATACTACTACTGTGGTACTCTGTTCCTTTCCAACTTTTTTTGTTCTTTTCTTTTTAAGTGAACAAAAAAAGTTTTTTTTCTTCATCTCCGACTATTTTACTCGCTTGCTGGTTTTTCTAAATTGTTCTCCTTGCTGCTGCTGCTTCTTACATATTTCCCTTTTTTCGTTGTCGACGAGCTTTTTCAGATATCGTGATATGTTCACTACTTTGCTCACACACAACTTTTTTTGCTACAAGATTGAAAAGAGTAATAATAACATTTGGAAGGAAGAATGAGCAAGGAAAAAGGAAGGAAAAAATGAGGAGGTGGAAGATGATCATCATCATCATTGTAGCAGCATAGTACTCTGGCATTACTTGGTAATAATGATGATACTCGGGAGGTGAAGTGTCATGTTAGCTTAATAATAATGCCCTTCTTCACCGCTGCTCTCTCAGAGAGTAAGCAAGTTATATTATTATTGATTACTTGGTAATAATGATGATACTCGGGAGGTGAAGTGTCATGTTAGCTTAATAATAATGCCCTTCTTCACCGCTGCTCTCTCAGAGAGTAAGCAAGTTATATTATTATACAGGGAGAAAAAAGTAGACTCTTTTTACATAGCTAGTTATTTGCCTCGTTTTTAGACTACCTTTTTTGCCTTTTTCTTAAATTGCTATTCCCATTCTCTGTAGCCACTTGTATGGGGAGCTAAAGGGGAATTTTTTAAGCTTGGGTTGGAAAATTATATGGAAGTAAGGGATTCTTATGTTTCATGGAAGTTTTACTTTTTCAATTACCGTGACGGTTCTCTAATTTTTTTAAAAGGGCGCAGTTCATGTAAAAGTGGATAATTCATGCATATTACACAACATTACAACATTGACCATAATTTTCAGGCATGAGTAAAAACACAAACATAATACTATCGATAATAACGAGAAGTGATTTTACATTTTTGTATCATTTTATTAGCTCTAACAACATGTTCGTCACTGACTGAATCACATATTTTGTTGGTGCATGGTAATTTTACGATAATAATTTTTTAGTAAAACGTATATTTATACTTGCTTCTAAAACAAAAATCATTTAGGCGCATTAATGGTTTTACGTTTCATTGCGTCCTCCATATAGTTTTACCTTTCAACTTGCTAAATATACTGCTTGGCACTAAAAACACGTGCACAACACATTTCCAAGTTTTACTTTTTCCCCGTCGTAAAGTACATTTGACTCTATGCCCTATGATACAGGGAATTGTAATCTTGTACATGATCCAATTCTAGAAATATTTGTAGAAAAAAATTACTTGTTTCTAAAACAAAAATCATTTAGGCGCATTAATGGTTTTACGTTTCATTGCGTCCTCCATATAGTTTTACCTTTTACCGTTGCTAAATATATTGCTTGGCACTAAAAACACATGCGAAACACATTTCCAAGTTTTACTTTTTCCCGGTCGTAAAGCACATTTGACTCTATGCCCTATTATACAGGGAATCGTAATCTTGTACATGATCCAATTCTAGAAATATTTGTAAAAAAACAAATTTGTAGCTTCAACAGCTACAGCATTACGGCATGTTATATAATCACTTAGTTTTTAAAGTCTTTTCAATGAAAGTACTCCCATCTTTTTTTCCTGATTGATGAATGGTAAATGGGTTTGATTTCTGGGAACATGCGAGATCGCATATTATGTTTGTTACTGGGATTGGCAAGGATTTGCAATTAGTTGGGATATCAATAAAGAAGAAATTAATACCTCCACACAAGGTTGACGCGTCAACTTGGGCAAACATGCATATCGCCAAGCAAAAAGGCGGAGAACACACATCTTTCTTCCACTTCCTACCAAGATTTCCATCGTCGCCTCATAAATATTTTCTACCTTTTGTCTTCAACTAAATTGCTTCTTATATTGCTTAATTTAATCTTGAACCGTGAAAGAAACACCAACATACATGCATAAAAAACCTTACGGAATGTTGTGGAACAAATGAGAGCGACGTAACATTTTATATTTGATTTTAGTTTGCGTAGAAATATTTTTCAATTTCATGCATTTTATTATTTTGCTCCTTTTCCTAGTACAATTCAAAAATGTTTTCACACCAAATAATAAACCCAGTTTAGTGCTGCTGTTGATGATTTTTTCATACTTGATTATTTTATGAAGGCATATTTTCTACAGAAAATGAACACTTTTATACACCTTTATAATATCCTCCGCTTTCCGGTTTGTTTGCAGTAGTTTTTTTGTTCTTAAAGATTCGCGATAAAAAATTCGGTATGTGCTTATACATATGTACATACGTCGTGTCGGCAGAACGCACATAACAATATCATCATCATCATCATAACACTTTAGTTTCTATAAAAACAATAACTCATACAATGCTGGCATTTAAACCCTTTTTTATGGTGAACATTGCGCACAGCAATTTACATACCGTTTAAAACAAAAAGGACATTTTATTACTTCATAACTAAGATCTGTTGGGAGAATTTTATTGCGCCAAGTTGGATGACATGCCATTTAGAACAATTACTATTAAACTACATATATGCACGCTTTTATACTTTATTATAATAGTCATTTGTTAAAATGTGGTATCATTGTAAGGACGCTCGTCGACGACATTTTCTTGTGGGAGACCATATTTGAAAAAAATGGGAAAAATATATCAAGAGACAATAATAATAATAAGAGTGTTGGCATTTTTGTTAAAATTGTTTGCCAGTGCAGCACCACCACTCACCATGAATGCATGCAAGCATGCACAATAGCAGCAGCGTAAAAGTAGCCAACAACGGCAGCAACTTACTTTCATAGTAGCGGATGATTATATATTGTAACATGATTACTGTGTTGATGTTGATGATGAGAGAAAAAAAGAAGATAATAACATTATTATGATGATAATGATAATAATAACGTGATGGTTCTTATAACTTACGAATAAATAAATGCCTGCATTATTATTAGTATATTGTGACAAAGCAGGCTATGGTGATGGTGGTGGGCAATAAAAAGTGAATAACAGTTCTTAGTATACTCTGCACATACCTAATTTATTCTCCACGTAGGTAATGATGACACACGTACGTTAACATCATCACATCATCATCGGGTTTGAAAACATTTTTGTGGAAGGCACGATAAGTACATGTATGCTGTATCATTTCACGTATGTTTTAGGATGCATATTTATATTTCATACATTTTCAAATGTTTTATTTCTCAGTTTTTATCATGTGTGTTTGTTGTACTCGTTAGAAATAAAGCTTACAACGAATGCAAGTAAATGATTTCACATGATTGAAAAATTAATTCAAGTCCGACTGTCTACAGCGTCAACTAAAGTATCGCTACGACCTCATAATGACTATTGAAAAATACATTACTCATTTAATGTTGGAACATTATCGCAATATTTACTTAATATATTATTATTATTTATGATTGTTTTCCAATTTCACGTATGTTTTAGGATGCATATTTATATTTCATACATTTTCAAATATTTTATTTCTCAGTTTTTATCATGTGTGTTTCTTGTACTCTTTAGAAATAAAGCTTACAACGAATGTAAGTAAATGGTTTCATATGATTGATAAATAAATTCAAGTCCTACTGTCTACAGTGTCAACTAAAGTATCGCTACGACCTCATAATGACAATTGAAAAATACATTACTCATTTAATGTTGGAACATTATCCCAATATTTACTTAATATATTATTATTATTATTTATGATTGTTTTCCAAGTCAAATGCACTTTGGCTCGGAATCCAAATCTGTTCGTTAATGCACCATGCATACCTACCTAAATGTACATTTTACATGCTCACTCCCAACGTTTCATACTCTCTTGCTCTTTCTGGTTTAAAAAAATGTTTCATGAGGTTTTGCTTGAATTGTTGCAATATTGCAAAGTGCAATGTGCTAAAATACCATATAACACACACCACTTGTGTAGATGCTTGCCAATTTCCATTTCCATGCTTTTTTATTATTTATTTTTCCTCTATCGCTTTTTTCGACGTCTGCTGCTGCTGCTGCTGGCTGAACAGGCGCAAACCCAACGCAATGACGACGACGCGCTTCTTTCTACTCCTCACTCACTCGCTAGCAAAAATAAAAATCATAAAATGATGAGCGTTGTTGTAAGCAGCAAACTTTGTGAGTGCGGAGTCATTTGAGTGGAGTTGTTATTTTTTTCTCTGAAGAGAGAAGCATGTTATTAAGTGGGAGTTGTAGCGCTATGAAAATTTGTTGATAAAACGTTTTTATAACAGGGTTTGCATAAAAATACAATTACATGCTGCTACTACCATACAAACTTGCTCTAGAACAGAAAACTAGTAGCTGAATAGCAGTATATATACAGCGGCTACTGTATTAAAAATGGCATTTAGCAACTGTTTGTTTTGCCTATCAAATATAATGTACATAAATAAATGGTTTGAACAAAATGCCATATTTTATGTAGGTATTCAAATTCAAATGTACCTACTTTCTCATCATGACTAACCA
Organism: Homidia socia; assembly: GCA_036850745.1. Taxonomy (NCBI): domain Eukaryota; kingdom Metazoa; phylum Arthropoda; class Collembola; order Entomobryomorpha; family Entomobryidae; genus Homidia; species Homidia socia. The sequence goes on along the minus strand of JAANSP010001556.1, from coordinate 3,289 downwards.
TGAGATGATGATAAAAAGGCATAATGTTTGTTTTGCCTATCTAATATAATGTACATAAATAAATGGTTTGAACAAAATGCCATATTTTATGTAGGTATTCAAATTCAAATGTACCTACTTTCTCATCATGACTAACCATGAGATGTTGATAAAAAGGCATAATATAATAATAATAATAATATGTGCATGTATACATACACAGAGATAAACTTTTAAGAAGGAAAAAAACCTATGAAAATCTTCTCTTTACTTACACATGTAACCAAAACTATTTAGTTATTCATCTACTTTTCAAATAACGCAAACAAGTACAAAAAATGAGCAGTAATCATTATTTTCATGCCAAATTATAATTTTTTCCCACTGCCACCACCATACCACCACCACCAGCGATGCTGTGAATAATATATTGTTATGTTTTTGCCATTGCGCTGTTATTGTGAGTTGTGACTGGTGCAGTTATCATTTCGTTTGCACGTACAAAACTGCCAAAACGACTTCTGCTCTTACTTTCTTGTTATTATTGTTATGTTACAACCAACTAGCGTTACAAACAAAACGACGGCCATCATCATCATCATCAGGAGTAATAATAATGTTAAAAGAATGAATGTACATCATTTTGTGAAGACTTTTTGATGTATTGCATTTTGCTTTGAATGATGATAAAACAACTTGATGAAATGCTGTGAGAGATAAAAAAAACTCTCTTCTTCAAAAAAGCCTTCTAATAAATTTGCAAGGTTTATACTTACACGTAGTGACGATGATGATGATGATGTATTGTTTCTCCTCTTGTACTACATTCATATCAAATTATCATTGTAGGTACGACGCTTATTGAAAAAAATATCTTTTTCAGTTTTTCTTCTCTCGTTTGATGTTGATGGCGTTGCTGTTCGTGCAGTGCACTTTTAAAGGCACAGGACACTTCTGTGATGTTTTTTTACTAATTTCATTTCCCATTCTGCATTGATGTGCTTAACGTGCAAATACACTCAACAACTTTTTTTGTGCTTAGACACAAGCACATTCAACCATAAAAAAGGATAATTTGTGGAGTGGCATGAACTAATACTTTGATGGCAAGTAAATTGTCTTCTTGATTTGATTTATGATTGCCTCATGTGGCTTATTACTTTTAAGAGCGCGCGGCAAGGTGCGACCTTTTTTGTACTGCTTTGTAATTTTCTGTAATGGGTTGTGTGTGCGAACAGACAAGAGAGACAGCGAGAGGTGATGATGGCGATCAGTTTTGATGATGGTGGGGATTTATTTAATCATGTATAGAAACTACAGCATTGCAATTGCTGCTGCTGCTGATGATGATGACTATCAAATGTAAAAGGTGTACGTATTATTGGTGTCAATAAATGTTACAGGAATATATACATCGCAATTGGATTTTTATTATCAAAAATGTAATATAAAATTAATAGCGATGATGATGATGACGATGATAGTTTAATAGTCATACGGATATAAATTGGGATGATGAAAAAAACAATGTAAAATATTTTTTTTGTATTTTTACCTACTTCTCGTTTACTAATGAAAAAGAAAACTGTGATCGTGTTGTGTACAAATTAATAGTGTATACCTATCAAGAGAGATAAAAACTTATATAATCTTTTTTAGAGAAAAAATTAGCGAAATGAAAGAAAAATTCCTCCTCCTCCATCCTCAGGGTAAAATCATATTCACATTAAAAAAGTATTATTTCTTTTATAGTTTTTTTCTGTACATGATGATCTTCTTACATAAAAAAGAGAGAGGTATATGTAACGCAATGCAGTTAAAAAGGTTTTTTTTCCTTTTCAAGAAGGTAGGCCATAAACAGGTCGTAAACTATTAAGAATTTGGATTTTAAAGTGTAGTTTGGTGTTTGCCAAGAAAAAAAATATTATTTTACCAACGACTCTTTTTGGTTTGCTTGCGGTAGCTGTGTTTTCTATGTGGCGAACAAGTTATAACATTATTATTATTATTATTTTCCTCTTAGACAAAGTTTTAAAATATTTTTTTCTTCTCATTTTTGATGGCACTATTATGTTCAAGATGATAATAACGTATTGTGATGATGATGATAGTATCAACTAGTGTTGATGATGACGACTGAATGAGTCTCGTTGAGCTTTCTTGTCATATTTTTTTGCTTATGTTGTTAGTGTTCACTGGTTTTTTAACTCATTGAAATGTCGACATAAAATGCATGTTTTTACGGTTTTGTGGGCCACGAAAAGGAAACGCATAGGTATTTTGTTTAAGATAACCGACATGGTCGTCAATTGAGATATCTCATGGGATCAATGCTCATAGCGGTCAATTTATGTTGTTAGTGTTCACTGGTTTTTTAACTCATTGAAATGTCGACATAAAATGCATGTATTTACGGTTTTGTGGGCCACGAAAAGGAAACGCATAGGTATTTTGTTTAAGATAACCGACATGGTCGTCAATTGAGATATCTCATGGGATCAATGCTCATAGCGGTCAATAATATAATATTGTTGGGTCAAACATGTAAAAATAGGAGTGCTTGCAATTGCGTCTTTCAATTTTATTGTTGTTTTTTTCTTCTTCTCTACATGACATAAAGGTGGAATTACGAGGACTATTAAACTTTTTTTCTCTATCTGGCTGTGACTTTAACTCTGGATTAAAACTTTTTTCGTTGAAACGTTTGCTTGTTAGCTTGAGCTTCTTCTTCTCAATAAACTTTTTTGATGATGACCAACAACATGGCCTTGTTAAGATTTGAAGAAGAATAAGAATGCCTAGAAAAATCCCACAAGAAAAGTTATGCTTGTATCAGCATTCAGCTAGGTAGAAAAAGAGAGAGAGGCTCAAAAAGGGAATGAAGGCTTATTGCTTAGCTGTTGTTCATATCCAAAAAGCGGTACAAATCCTGCTTTTACTGCATATTATTATTGTGTGCTTCTTGCCCTTGTTTGTTTGTTGTGTGCTGTGCAACTACCGTTGCATTGTTTTGTTACGATTATATTGTTCTTTAAAACTATTATGTGTGACTTTTGACTTGCCACCACGCCATGACATGAGCAAGATGATGAGGATGATGATGACAATGAAACAAGGAGAGAAAAGAGTATAGTGGTAGACGAGTAAAGATCCACAGAAAGTTGGATGATGAGACAAAAGAAAAGAAAAATGTAGTCAGCCAAAGATCTTTTTCTGGTGAGAAGGTATCTATCTACCTAACAATCTCTCTAGGCCCTTTTGCTTAAATGTATAATACGTATGTGTGTAGAGAGTGACTGACGGCGGATAT
>JAANSP010001555.1:0-15013 GCA_036850745.1 Homidia socia | reverse complement strand
CAAAAAGAAGACAGTACACAATTTTATATTAAAAACCAACCAGTCTCTATATAAAAAAATACAGTCAGACACTTCACAAAAAAGCAGCCATTATTACAGCCTCTGGGGTATTTGAAAAAAAGACAACTGCAATTACCTATAATAATTTGCAATTGCTGGTTGGTTAGTGCTTCAAATGCTGCTCCTGCAGCAAATGAACAGAAGGAATTGAGAGAGAGATAAGTTTATAAAAGCCCTCGCTTTTTGATGCCATATTATACAGAGATAATAGGGAAAAGCCTTGCTTTTAGACTGCACTTTATTTTTCAAGAACTGTAACGAACGTTGTTGTTGTTGTTGCTTTTACTACAATGTTCTACTATGGCAATGGCGATCGTAAACTAGTGGAGTAACGACTGACGTTAATCCACTTTTAAACGGCATCAAAACATCGTCTCATCAAGTCTAGTGGACTCTTTTTTCCACCATCAAAGTAGAAAAAAAGAAGAAAAAAACTTTGAATAAAGCTGGTATATTTTTTGGAAGAGGGCTAGGGGACATATAAGCCATATAAAAGAAAAAAGGAGAAAACAGAGAACGGGGAAAATGATAATCAAGTTAAAAACTCTCCCTTGAGTTTGTAATTTGTACTGTCGTTCCTTTCTTTTTTTACAACAAGACCACTTAAATATTGCGGACATTATTCCACACTTTTGGGGAAAAGGATATTGGAGTAGAGCATGAAAACACGATAAAAATTTACAAAAACGTACTTTCACTTGAGCTCTACACAATGCTGCTGCAATGATTATGACGATGAGGGCATGCTATAAAATAAAAGATACCCAGACAAANTACAAAAACGTACTTTCACTTGAGCTCTACACAATGCTGCTGCAATGATTATGACGATGAGGGCATGCTATAAAATAAAAGATACCCAGACAAATGTCATATCTTCATGATGATATTATGATGGAGCGTAAAATAAATATAAAAAGGGATAAAGTATAAAAAAATATTACACAAGAAAAAAACGTTTAAAAACTTTGCTAGTACTTGTATTACTACTAAAAACACATGAAAAAAGTAGACACTTTTAACATGCAGAGTCCTACATTCTTTTAAAAATAAAAATGATAAACTCCCAAAGAAAGACTTGAAAAAATTCTCTAAAGAAACGAAATTCCTTTTTTGGTGTAGAGTTGTAGAAAGCGTGTAGCGTAACATAATGATAAATTAAATGAACTGTAAACCAGAAACGATTGACCATGTGACCATAAAATGCACTTATACATTTTACTACTACTCCTTATTATTAAAATAATGTACTTTACAAAACACAAGTTTTTCTCACTAAAAGATAAATAGGTAAACATTTTTCTCTACACTTTTCACACATTTTCTCTCGCTCTATCTCCCTTTTACTAAAAACTTGTTATCTTTAAAGTATGTATAAAAATGTGGTAAACTTGTGCTAGGCCTTTTTCTTGTACATTTAACACAATTTATCTGTAAAATAGAGAATGTGGTTGCTGCGCATTCTTTTTTCTGCTACAAAACCTAAACCACACACGTTTGGCTAGTGAGTATCATTATTATCGCCATATAAAATTTCCACATCATTATCCACAAATAACATATTGAAAACTCGTTATTAAAAAGAGATTCCTGTAAACTGCTGCAGAAGTAGAGACTCGGATACTTTTGCTCTAGATTTTTTAGCAGTTATCATTAGCACCATAATCATAATCACCAACGGCTCTACTAACGTCATTACCATCATCATAATAATAAAAATACTTTTCTCTTCTTTCCACACATGACACTGGGAAAAAGGTCGGAAGACCCAAAAAATAGTTTGGGTTTGCCACAAAAATATTCTTTTTTTTAAATTTTGCATTTCTTCATTCCACACAGAAAAGCACAATAATATGCCAACCAAAATAAGTTGCCTCAATATAAAATAAATCTTTCTCACTCTTTATCAGAAACAAAGTTTGCAAAACTTGTTATTATAAACGTAATAACTTTACTCTGGGGAGAATATGTTGTGTGCGGTCGTTACTCGGGAATGCTAATATTTATTATTATTAATAATATGAAGATAGTATCTTTTCACTGAAATGATATTATTTCAATCAATCTTTCCCATCCGCTTTTTGGGCAATAATAATGCGAAATGTAATTTACCCGTTTTCGATTTCAATTTTAGATTAGAAAATTGCGAAACAAAAAGCTATCGTTTGTAAAAGAAACAACAAAACACAAACACGCTTGGTTGACCTTTCTCCGCTACTCCGCCTCTCTCGGATACAAATTTACAATGTAAACAAAGTGAAATTTGAAGATGCGTTCATATTAATATGAAGATAGTATCTTTTCACTAAAATGATATTATTTCAATCAATCTTTCCCACCCGCTTTTTGGCTGCTCCTCCAATAATAATGCGAAGTGTAATTTACCCGTTTTCGATTTCAATTTTAGATTAGAAAATTGCGAAACAAGAAAAGCTATCGTTTGTAATAGTTGAAAGAAGAAACAACAAAACACACACACGCTTGGTTGACCTTTCTCCGCTGCTCCGCCTCTCTTGGATACAAATTTACAATGTAAACAAAGTGAAATTTGAAGATGCGTTCATATATCATCGTTATATGTCATGGGAAAAAATAGTTGGGTAGTGGGAGACAGATAAGAAAAACATATTAAACATTAAACATGTAGGTACATGTAGACAATTTATAGTCATATCAACTTCATTTTTCTATATTGTGGTTGTAGTCGCATAGGGGAAAAAATACCATAGAGAGATCATCATCATCATTATATCTTCATGACTTGATGTTATAGATATATAGGTGTATATTTTTAATTAGATTTTGTCGGTCTCCTAGAATAATATATTATTATATAGGCACATGGTACATTCTAGAACAGAAAAGAAAAAAATTATCAAGAGAAAAAGTGAGAAGACTGTACGAAGAAAAAACAGAGTTGGGTATTAAAAGTGTAGTTTTCCAGGGAAATAGCCAAAAATATTTTCTAGTGTAGTAGCCATTTATTACCACGCACCGTAAAGATATTTCTATAGTCGTTTAATATTTTATGCAATAAGTTTCGGATGACATTGATAAAATGATGATACTTTTATTTATGGCGAGGAAGGAGAAAAGCATGACATAATATACGACAACCGCACAGTTAAATATGGAACAAAAAAGTTTTAGAAAAAGTATATTTATTTATAGAATATAAATGTATCGCTTATTAGCACATAAAAAGAAAGAACCCCAACAAAATAAAAAAAAATTGGACGAGACTATCTGACTTTTGTACAAATGTTGTGTATATTTTCTCATGAATATGAGGTTCTTTGTTTGATATATTTAAGCAATTGGAGAAGGGTATGCGGTGCTTGAGAGAAAATGGTTAGCTTTCAAATTTCAAAAAGTGTGGAATGTATTGCTAAACTTTTATGATTCATTTGAAATTATTATACTTTTGCCTTTTTTGAGACTGCACAAGGCTATACGCATACATATAGTTACTATGCATATAAATACTTGATGCTTTCAGTGAGAGAGAAAATACGAAATAATTTCAAAATTTTTTGGACCGCCGACATCATTGCAAATAATATTAATCAACAGTGGTATTTAGTATGTGTCAACTTGGGCATTTAAATTTGAATTTATTATGACATATTAATGAGTTGCTTGACTACCATGGGATTTTTGATTAATTTTTTTGTTTCTTATGCTAATTCTAGCGTAAAGTGAGATTTAAGAAACTTGTTTATATATGAAATTGGTAGATATAGGTACAATTTTGATTTTAGATACAAAATTGATTTAAAAAATATGACAAGAATTAAGTTTTTAATTTATTCCTCGATTACTTGGCTGTTCATGAAAACAATATGTTATAACATGTTATGAAAATGGTCAAAAAATTTGCAATCAATCAATCAATTATAAATTTTTCTGTATTAGAACAAATCAGTTAGATTTAGTACATTTATGTATAAACAGTATTTACACTTAAATTTTCAATGTTTAATTAACAGTTAATATTTTATTTGGTTCACTGAAGGAACCTAGCAATGATGTGACCAGAAATTTAAAACGTAGCATGTGAACGCCTAAATTATTTTACTGACGATTTCCTTGAATTATGGAATGGAGAGATTCTCGCCTAGCATACCCCTTGTTTGTAGCTGGGATAATACTGAATTGAAATGTGTTTCTAATTTAGTTAATACAAGTTACTACTATTTAGTTTACTGGACAAAGCTAAGCAAAATAGAATGTTTTCATTTGCTAACTAGTAAAACATTCTAATTTATTCTAAGTTGCCTATACATACACACTTAAGTAATACGCAAACTTTCAAAATCAAATTTTTCTTTCATTCAAGCTAAATCATCATCAACGCTAACGCGAACGCCTTAAGTTTATACAATGAATATTTATCATCGAATAATTTATTCATTCTTCAAAACATGTTTTTTAAGCTTGCATTTTGTATTGAAGCTATGCTATGTACTTTCAAACCTAATATACATATTTTTGAGCGTATGTGTCTGAAATGTAAAGCAAGTGCAATAACGCATTTACTGGATAGCTCTATAAAAAATTTTTCTGAAATACAAAACAAAATTGTGGTGAGAAAAATGAAACTGAGCAAAAAGATAAATATTTCCCAAAGAAAAAGCAGGAAACTTTACTGTCTAAAACGATAACCAAAAGAGGAAACAAAATACGAAGAAAATACTAGAAAAACATATAGATGCTCTTGCTCTCTAATTACTTTGGTAATTGGATTTACTAAGCCTTAAACTATACATTTAAACAGTGTACATTAATATAATTATTTGGGAAAATTAAATATAAACTTTTTAAAAATATTGTTTCGCATGACAGGCATATGGATACATTTTGTCTCTAGGCTAATTTTCAAAAACTTGATGAAACGCGGACTCGGTTTTATATTTGTCAATGCTAAAATATGTTTCAATTAGTAAAATGAGTAATTTGATAATTAAACTATTAATAAGTAATAAGAAACATTATGCATGACTGGTTGTTAGATTATTATGACTATTGTACCATTTTTTGAATAAACATTTCCTATGCCTACAACCGCTGCTGCGCTGTCAAAATGTGTTGGATGGCCAGTTTATACGATCCCGAGATATTATGATGAAACCTAAAAATACTACCGCGAAATAACGTATTAATTTTATCATTATGCAGTGTTTATGGCTTTCCGTCAAGGATGAAAAAAAAACTTTCAAAAATCTATGAAAATAATATACAAAAAATGTAGCTTTTGTGCGTTATTGTGGTATAAAAGTATATTTATTTAATTTAACTGCGAGAGAGCAAAAGAGAGAAAAAATATAAGCTGCAAAATATATTTTCGAATTGTACAATTTTAAATGGAAAATTTGAAACTGGTGTACTTATACTCTGTAAATTATTAAGGTAACAACAGATAACATGATAATAATTTGTAAGATGATCATTATATTGTGTATAATAGTTTAATTTAAAGAAGGAAACTTTAAAAATATTGTATTTAAAAATAAATAATAATAAATATACGATTGAAAACTGGATTCAATAATTATAATTTTCGGGGAGAAGATTGCATATAAATATTATCAAGAAGAAAACAATCAAAAGGATCATATGGATACTGGCTGGCTTTCATTTATTTCCAATCACAGAAATTAAATGATGATACAGCTCTGTCGCAATCTGCCTATCGCTTGTGGTCAGAGTAAGATGACTAGTGCCTGTCAGATAATGAGCACCCATCTGCATAGTAGCGTTTTGCGAGTACTGGCCAACGGACACAACCACTCTATTTTTCATGGGATCGTACTTGACTCCGGAAAAGCTGGAAAGTGGGTAGCTTTTTGTTTTGTGCTGAAATTCTAGGTCCATTCGATCACCGCTCCAAATCACTGCATTAAATTGGAAAACAAGAAAGTAAGCAAGCAAGCTGAGAAATTTTCAATTTATGCCATAAAAATATATGTGCATACCACAGAGAGCATTTTTAACACGATTGAAACGACCCGTTGAAACAATTACTGGGTACAGACTTGATCTCGCACCAGGAATTTCGGATGGGCTAGTGCCAAATCTTTTTTTAATAAAAAAGATCAATTTCCGTTATCAATAGAGTTTTCTCGAACAGGAATGATTGATAATGAAAAGGTAGGTACTACGCTCAGGTAAGGTGAGTGATGTTTATACTTTAAAAAAATTAAATGAGCTCTGAACAAGTTCTGTTACCCAATTTTGGCGGCATCAGATTTGACCGACGCGCTTTGTAAGCTTTTTGCTCCATTTCGCACCAAACAGAAATCCTTACACTTTGCATCATTTATGCTGATGGACAAATCCAAAAATTGAACTTTGGGATCTTCCAAGCTTTTCAAAGTGATATGCGTCTTTTGGAGCCATTGATGAACTGGCGAGAGAGCCACGACCCCAACCGGACTTTTGCAGCAACATCATCAAGCAGTCACAAAGCGACATGTCATTACTTTCCACAAGCATTCGGAACGTGGAGCCATTGGGTAGAAGAAAAGAGAGATTAACTTTTAGTTGGGATTGGGTCTGTATGGCGTGATCGTTTTCGCACTTGACCAACGCGAGATGATTAAAGGAAAATTTTGAGACTGGTTCGGTGGCATCCATGGGAGGAAAATCACTGTCCCATTCACCATCTTCGTCGGCAATCTGTAAACTATTAAAAATAAAACAGCATTACTCGATGCATGAACTACCAAGCTGTCTCTTTTACAATTAAAAATACCTATTTACCAATAATAGGTAATTGGTCGAAGATCTTTAACAATGACTGGATAAGCTTGTGAAGCCATCCAAAGAACGAGTCCTACAAGCTCCAAAATTTTTGCGGTGGCTACAACAACANTATTTACCAATAATAGGTAATTGGTCGAAGATCTTTAACAATGACTGGATAAGCTTGTGAAGCCATCCAAAGAACGAGTCCTACAAGCTCCAAAATTTTTGCGGTGGCTACAACAACAACTCTGATTGGGTAGCCACGATGCTCGGGAGGAAGGAATGGGATAAAAATTGCAATACGTTTATAAGCGGTTCCTGGATGACCGGAAGCGTCAAATTTGGCATAGGCTGCGAAAGGTATGTTTTCCGGATTGGGGACAGCTCTGTGAAAATTGAGTTAAAAAACGTCGAGTAGTTAAAATTTTTAACAATAAAAATATTTATCCATTTTTTCAACAGCAATCTCAAAATTCTACTTACTGTAACAGCTTGTTAACAGGGACAGCATTTTTGGATGAAGAAGCAGCTCGATTAATATAATTGGTGTCTTTTGTAAAAGTAATTTGATTCTTTGGTAGCTTGTTAACAGGGACAGCATTTTTGGATGAAGAAGCAGCTCGACTAATATAGTTGGTGTCTTTAGTAAAAGTAATTTGGTTCTTTGGTGCCTCCGGACAGTTATTGACACGAACAATCTGCGTTAGGTTTTGAGCTTTCTTTGCCTTTTCCATTTTCTCCAGTCTAATGGCTGTGTTTGATCTTCTTCTATGTCCCAGGTCAGGTCCCTCTAAAAACGTCAATCAACAATGACATTAATAATCCCAATCAAAGACCACAATTTCTTCTCACAATAGTTCCATCCATAAACATTTTTTTATTTACTTTTATTAGGATCGTCAGCATTAAGTCTAATATCAAAAGAGTCTTCACTGGATAAGGAGCTGGAGTCTCCGTCCTGTTTGTAACCAACATTGGGTAGGGCTGCCTTGGCCTTTAAACCTTTTTCGTTATTGACACGAACAATCTGCGTTAGGTTTTGAGCTTTCTTTGCCTTTTCCATTTTCTCCAGTCTAATGGCTGTGTTTGATCTTCTTCTATGTCCCAGGTCGGGTCCCTCTAAAAACGTCAATCAACAATGACATTAATAATCCCAATCAAACACCACAATTTCTTCCATTCATAATCATTTTTTAATTAGATTTACTTTTATTAGGATCGTCAGCATTAAGTCTAATATCAAAAGAGTCTTCACTGGATAAGGAGCTGGAGTCTCCGTCCTGTTTGTAACCAACATTGGGTAGTGCTGCCTTGGCCTTTAAAACTTTTTCGCAAACTCCTGAAAAACACATCAAACAATTAAAAAATAGATAGTTTTTTAACATTAAATTCAAGTTTAACAGTGTTTTCAGTGTTTTTGGCTACCGGTATCATCTTCAATTGTAAATGCCGTCCGGATCAACCGGCATAACCACTTTTTATCGTCGTATAAAACCATTATTATAATTTTCAGGGATTTCACTACACTGCTACTCAACTAATACTTACATCAACTGATCAGTAATAACAACACTAACACTACCATTTCAACAGTTTTCTGTTAAACAGTGAATTTCATTTGGAGCACTTTACATTTTTGCCACTGTCATTTTTTAAAATCACTAATCAATCCTACGAGCAAGACATTTTATCAGTTTCTAAGCAAATCCTCAAAATTCTACCGGTGTTTTCTGTATTTTTATGAAATTTGTAACAAATTTCTCTTTGCTTGCACTGTTTCAGGTTATCTTTCTTTACTATCGTCACCTGCTTTCTCAGCAGCAGTGTAGTGTAAGCCCAAGTGTTTTTGTTTACATTTCACGTCAACAAACCAGGTGCTTTCAGAGTTTCCGCGTAGTGCACGGGCAAAAGCTTGCAATAATACGTTGCGTATTGCGAAGTACTATACATATATTCGCCTCTACGACTAAAAATGCCAGGCAAACTGAACAAAGATAAAAATGGATTGATAATGAATGATGATGATGACCCAAGAGAAATTGGATGAATAAGTTGTAAGTTTGTCTATACCTCTAAAAAATTATGGGCATCGGAAAAATATGTAAGAACATTAAATGATTAAATCTATTTTCCCAAATGAATATTCTTTTGGGACGCAAACCTTATGATTTAATTGAGACTTTATTTTTTAAAGTTTCCAGTACATACTTTAATTATTATTATAAACCGCTGTACAAAGAAATAAGATTATGTGCTATAACTTTACTTGCAAGTCATGATTTCCAAAGAAGAAACATTTTAGTAAGCTGTTATTTCCAGTTCCCATCCCCATAGTACCAGTTGGGGATATCACATCTGTTGGCCACTGTTTCAATTTTTACAAGAGGAGAATTTAATAAAATTACATCATCCCTATTAGAAATTTCCAACCCATTATGAATTTTTTTGATTTTTTCCTAAACTGGCATTATTGGTTTTCCTGTTAATGCGTTCAGTATTTTACTGTTTACATTAGCTTTTAAAATTATAATTTGAACTAAAAATATAAAATTAATTTGATACTACAATCAAGTCAGTACCATTTTTTTATTTAAGCAGTTTTTGCTGCTTACCTAAATGTTATGCAATTTTATTGGCTTGTTTGACAGAAGTTATACAAGTTTCATTCAACTATGCAATACACCAATCATCATCAGCGTCATCATCAATTGTTATTATGCCTGCACACAGCCTTCAATGCCATTTCCACAAGGATATCAAAGGATGACTATGGGAACAAAACAGAATAAAAAATGTTATCAAAGAACTCACTCAAGACGAAGTAAAAACTTATTTTTATGCACATTATTACTATTATTTATATTGCTTTTCTTGATAGACTTGCTGTTGTTGTTTTTCAATGCCATTTCCACAAGGATATCAAAGGATGACTATGGGAACAAAACAGAATAAAAAAATGTTATCAAAGAACTCACTCAAGACGAAGTAAAAACTTATTTTTTATGCACATTATTATTTTTATTGCTTTTCTTGATAGACTTGCTGTTGTTGTTGTTTCTTTCTTTCTTTATTGGTTTATCATTGGAGACGGACATCGACATCTTATCCTTGCTTGTCAAACCCAATAAAACAATGCAACGCAAATTTCTCTTGGTTCATTCCTCTTCCTTTCGTTTATTACTGCTGCTGCTTCCAATTTCCCATCATTTAGGAAAAAAATAAATGTCGATATTGCTTTAAACTTAATAGAACAGCAAATCATCCATTATCTAACATTAAGCCTACCTATATTACCGGCTATATGCAAGTTTATACCTGCCTGTATTACTTATCGTTCAATAATAATGGCACAGCAATTCAGTATACTGCCTAATTGTAATCTTGTGGAAAAATTGTAATCAAGACAAGTTTTATGCTTGTTGAATAACTTCAGGAAAGTGAGGATGAGAATGCAGTCAAGGTTGTTCCAAAGGAATGAGGGTGTACATACAATTAAATTTGGCTTCTCTCATTAAAAAATATCTTGAAAACCTACTTTCTCATCCGTCGTCATCGTGCGTAATGTAAAATTAATAAAATTGTTTAATTTATGTAGCTAGTAGCTATAATAATGCGTTTGTTCGTGAGAATTGCAGCTTCTCATCTCATCGATCGATCACGCTTTCGCAGTTTACTGCTTATCGATGTCGTTATAGTGGTTTTAATGTAAACATAACATCAAGGATGAATAAATAAATCTTTTAATGGTTATAGCAACACTATTTTGTTGTTACCCAAAGACTTAGGTGGATATTTGTTGTTACGCTGTCGGCGTTACGTCAAAAAAACGACAATCGTTTTCCTGATTTTTGACAATTCTCCCCTTGTCCATCTCCAAATTGATTTGAAATTTGAAAAAACAAAAACAAATTGAGAACACTTGAAATTAAAAATACATCATCAATCGCTTTTTAACAATTTCACCTCACTTCTTTACATGTTTTATCGCCATGATGTGGAAACAAAAAATCTAAATTTGATGGGGATTTACAACGATGAGTTTTAATTAAGAAAATGACTTAAAAGTACACCAAGTAGTTATTATTAAGATTTATCATCATTATTATGACATGACAGTCAATTCAATCCTGAAAGGTAAAATTTTACATTATATTTGTGACAATCCCTTTACACAACTATAAAAAATGTGTCATGTGCAGTGCATTAACAAGTAATGACGATTTACTTTAATTTCATTATTTTAAGCCAACAACAGTTTCACTTGCATTTTCATTCCCTCTCATTTTCTAGCTATGCTTAAAATGTGCATTCAATTATAATTATTACATCTCCTTCCCCCTTTCGCTAGTTCCTCTTTAGAATTACAGGTGTGATAAAATGGGCAAAACACAGCAGTTCAATTTAAAACATAATGTAATTTTTTAACGCAGAGACGACATAAACCATAAATAAAAAAGTGAGTCAGTGAAAAACCTTGCTCCAAATTGCCAATTGCCACCTTTTTTGTCGTGCACATTATTAGCACACTTGAACGCAACACTCAACATACATTTTATATTAGTAGAAGTAAATAGGCATGTATCCTACTGTAATCTATAAGGTAAACAATGTCATATTATATAGCAAACGTAAATTTTTTTACTAAATTATGATTGTTGTCATTGTTATAATAATAAGTACATATACATGTACCCATCCACCTTAAAAGTTATATAGCGCACAAACAGACAAAACAAGCAATATAAATGTAACAATGTAACGCAACACACAATATACATGTATATATTAGTAGAAGTGAAGTAAATAGGCATATATCCTACTGTAATCTATAAGGTAAACAATGTCATGTTATATAGCAAACGTAAAAAAGTTTTTTTATACTAAATTATGATTGTTGCCATTGTTAAAATAATAAGTATATATACATGTACCCATCCACCTTAAAAGTTATATAGCGCACAAACAGACAAAACAAGCAATATAAATGTAACAATGTTGTAAATTCTTCTTAAAAATTATGTATGACTGTAACAAGATATATTATACTATTAAAACAGGTACGACATCATATAACCTGCTGCTGCACTGTCAAGTATCAAGAATCAAGAGTGATGGTCAGCCAAAAAATAAGAGATATTGCATATATGACCAACAACAGCATAATAATATTTTTATTTTGAATGTCTCGTTACTTTTTTTACTTATACATTTCTATGTCATGTCATATAATATATTTGTAATTTAGCAAGAGAGATGTAGAGACAAGTGGTCATATAGACATCCCACTCAAAAAAACAAAATGAATTTGATGAACACACCGAAACAACGGTTGATATAACTGTGTATATAACATTGTAGTACAGTTTTTACTTTTTATTCATTTCATTGTACATTATTGTTTGCATTTTTTGTGGTGATGATGGTAATGATGTGGTGTTCGGATATGAGTATTGTATTGTTTTTTTTATCTAGATCATCCCATTATATTAGTGAGTTGCATAATGCATTGTTGTTATTATTTATTTGGTCATCTCATCACTTTTGCTCTCTGTTTTTGGAGTAAGTGGTGGTGATGACAGCATGGATTGCTAGTATTTTTATCCTTAAACAATGAAACTATTATTGAAAAAAAAATTCTAAAAAATAATCTCATCACTTTTGCTCTCTGTTTTTGGAGTAAGTGGTGGTGATGACAGCATGGATTGCTAGTATTTTTATCCTTAAACAATGAAACTATTATTGAAAAAATAATTCTAAAAAAATAAAACAGTGAGTTGTTACTGTTGGTCAGTATATTTCGTGGTGGTGATGATGATGATAATGCGATTGTCGACGTGTCGTGTTGTTTTAAACTAATGACTTTGTTAATGTCAAGAGAAAAAATGAAAAGACACCTGTCATCAGCCCTATAGTCAGTAGCCAGCCACTTGATTATCGTAAAATAACATGACGTTCCACTTTTGAAAGTGATTTTGATTTGGGATTCAAACAGATTTTGTTGCTACAGACGTTATAAAAGTATGTTGCAAACAAGGTTATCATGTTGCGTTTATACTTTTTATTTTTAAAAGGGGGCTAATCCAACAGAAATGTAGAGATTGATTTTTTTTTCTGGCACCGGAAGAAACCTTGACATGTTGATAATATCATTATAAAGTTATGCTTTAAACAGCCATTCTGCAAGTAAACTGAACAAATGGGTTCAATCATAAACGCTTTTTCTTGTTTAATTGCAATTTCCGATAATATAATATTATTTGATTGATGCATTGCAATATTAAAAAGTAGTGCAGTGTCAAGTTTTGGTAGGTATATTTTACAGCAAAAAACTGCCTTTTGTGAACCTGCATGTTATACAACACGCATTTTTTGCAATAAAAAGCACTCATGCTAAATTGAACTTCCATCTTGAAACGAATCCCTTGTTTTGACATTTACCTTTTATCTGCACTAATTTTGTGCAGGTACATGCTTTATGTGAATGTGGTGCATACAATAAAATTATTATCATATTAGCTTGGGGTTAAATGCATCCTAAGAATAGGACTACGTTAACTAGACTACCAGCTATAGACACTTGAAAACTAACGAGTTTGTTTACTATTACTGTCCTGCAATAAAAAGCACTCATGCTAAATTGAACTTCCATCTTGAAATGAATCCCTTGTTTTGACATTTACCTTTTATCTGCACTAATTTTGTGCAGGTACTTGTTTTATGTGAATGTGGTGCATACAATGAAACTATTATCATATTAGCTTGGGGTTAAATGCATCCTAAGAATAGGACTACGTTAACTAGACTATCAGCTATAGACACTTGAAAACTAACGAGTTTGTTTACTATTACTGTCCATATAACGGACGTGAATATATTAAGCGCATAAAAATGTATAATGGTAATGTCTGTATGTATGATAGATGATGTAATAATAAGTGAAGTGGACCATCAAGATCTAGGTCACCTTATCCCCAAGAGATTTATCTTTTTGTGCGTGAGTAAATAAATCAAATACAAATTAACTAGTTGTTGTCACATAAAAATATATAATGGTAATGTCTGTATGCATGATAGATGATGTAATAATAAGTGAAGTGGACCATCAAGATCTAGGTCACCTTATCCCCAAGAGATTTATCTTTTTGTGCGTGAGTAAATAAATCAAATACAAATTAACTAGTTGTTGTTGTTGTTGCAATTAGTGCAGTGAGTAGAACCAAACGGTAGATAGAAGCAGTAGTAGCAAGAAAAAAATAAAGAGAGTGGAGAAGCCCTAAAAATATTTTTGAATGTTTAAAATCTCAAAATGCTTCACTCAAAAATGTCAAATTGTAAAATTGAGGAGTACGACGACTTATATATTTTTATGCAAACAAATGTGGGCTACCAATCTCTTAGATGTGTTGTTGGAAAATGCTTAACACGATTCTTAACACAATATCCATTGTGCTCAGCATTTTGGTGAAAACCCAATATTTTATAACCTACTTGCCGAAAGGCAATTATTATTTCTGCTAGAAAAAAATTTCCGAAACATGTTGCCTCTGGCAAGCCGGGTTCAATCCAGTGAAGTGTCCAGTAGTCACCACAAAAAAATTCTCCATTATATTCTGCTGCGCAAAAAGTTGAACAGCAACGGCATGCATACCAAATATATCCAAAACATGTTGCCTCTGGCAAGCCGGGTTCAATCCAGTGAAGTGTCCAGTAGTCACCACAAAAAAATTCTCCATTATATTCTGCTGCGCAAAAAGTTGAACAGCAACGGCATGCATAGCAAACTATTTTTTTCTGCTGTATTAAATACTTCATCCACTGTCCAGTCCAGTCGTCTGGCATGTTATAAAAAGCAATAATAATAGGTATTTGAATTGGACACGTCTGTAGGCATTTACAATAATAAAGACAATCCGTCCACACTATTTTATTTTTTTATTTTTTCTCCTATAAACTTGCACCTATACTATTATTATACATAAATCGCCGTTTCACATTGCATTTTCGTGAGTATTTGCCTATAATACATTTCGCATAATGAGTGTATCCACTAACGTTTGCAAAGACGCGGAAGAAAATTTTGCACTTACAAAAAAATACATATATAAAACTCACTGTTGCGCTTCTCTCTATACTCAACTCGCTCATTCCAGCCAAACAATAATAATTTATCATTCAGGCAAAAGTTTGTCCAAAGTCCAGTAAATAC
>JAANSP010001554.1:0-15013 GCA_036850745.1 Homidia socia | reverse complement strand
TCATAAAGTACGCAGCCGCGAGGCATGGTATGATGTTGGTAATGAAATTGTGAGTCAAAGGTAAACAAATAATATATGTACGTACCAAATTACACAAATATATTGGTGTTACAATAAGCTACGTATTAACACGATACTATTGAGGGAAAGCTCAGACATACATATACATATAAAACAGACAAAGATGTATGTATATCATCATGTTATTATTATTATTATTATCTACTATCACAATGGTACAATTTATTATTGTTATAAGCTAAACAACCGAATGCGACACATGAAGACAACGAATGGCCAGCATCAACGAGTATTATTACGGGAAACGGTTGCTCGTACGAATGTCGAGTGCTACGACTAGCATGCTATTTATTATTATTATAATAACAGTTGTGCTATTGCTTCCTCTCTTCATGATCATTGGTGTAGTAGTAGTAGGTACTTGTTTATTTCTCATCCTCATTGTATATTTTATTTATTGTCAAAGTGGTTATTGTCGGCGAGAAAAACTGGGATAAGGAAGGAGAAGAAGCACTTCACATCAAAATAAAAAGAAAAACGGTCCTTATTATCATCGAAAGTAGGAGAGCGTTGTTGGTGGTGGTATCGTGGTGGCGGCGGCAACAGCAGCGGTGCTATATATACTGCTGTGATCGTGCGTGTGTTTGTTTGTTCTTGAATAATGTATGTAACGAGAAGAGAGGGAGAAAAACTTGTTGGTGATGTTGATATACTGCT
The DNA here is from genome assembly GCA_036850745.1 of Homidia socia. Lineage (NCBI taxonomy): Eukaryota > Metazoa > Arthropoda > Collembola > Entomobryomorpha > Entomobryidae > Homidia > Homidia socia. The sequence goes on along the minus strand of JAANSP010001554.1, from coordinate 14,275 downwards.
CTGGCTGGCAGTATATACGTATTCAAAACAAGTCCAAGAGAAGAAGTTACAGATGAAAAAGAAGAAAGTAATACACTTAAGAAGACTAAAGAAGAGAAAAAAAGGAAGAAGGGGAACGAACAGGAGAGAAAAAGAAGAGATGGAGAAAATCGACAAAGATTATGTAATAAATAAGCTGACGTTGATGATGCAAATCATTACTGTATTGTGTCTCTTTGGTCGTCTTGATAATAGAAAAGAATTGTGTGTCTGTGTGTGGGGTAGTAAAAAGTAGAAAGAAGAGCGAGGTAGGTATGCTTTTATATATTGATACTGTTATATTGGTGTACCGACAGTGTCTTCCTTCCTGGTTCCGTCTTGGTGACTCGTTTTACGTTCTGCTGATGATGATAATAATAGTAATAATAAAGCTCACTTACTACTAGCTACTATATTACTACTTCTACTGTGACACAAACTAGAAAAGTAGCTAGAGCTTGTTTCATATTGTCATAACTTTTTTNTCTGCTGATGATGATAATAATAGTAATAATAAAGCTCACTTACTACTAGCTACTATATTACTACTTCTACTGTGACACAAACTAGAAAAGTAGCTAGAGCTTGTTTCATATTGTCATAACTTTTTTTATGCACACCACCACCAATTTAGATATGCACACTCACACGTACACCACCAACCATCATGAAAAAATAACACTGTTCTGTTCTGCTTCCAGCATGCTTTCTCTTTTTTTTTGCAATTCATACAACATGTAGAAACAACAAGCGCACACACAAAACTCATATACTGTATATGAGCCAGTTAACACTCTTTGCAAATTGACAAATAATAATAATCTAATCCTTCTTCTTCTCTTCTTCTCTTGTTCTGTTTTTCTCCTTGTTCGGTTCCGTCTTCTTGGTCTTCTTGTGTCGAGATAAGTTTTATCTGAACAAGTTGTGTTGAAGTAATAAAAAAGAGTTTAAGGATTCACGAGGGGAAAATGCAGTCGGAAATGGAGAGACTATAATCAGTAACACTGGTGGTGGCGGTGGTGGCGATCATGATGATGGTAGGGTTTTTTTGTTGTGCTGTATAAAATATTTTATTATTACCGTTGTTGGAAAACGCTATGTTAAAGGATGTTGAAATAATAAGAGTAATAATGACGAAGACGACGACGAGGAGGATGATAATAGTGGCATGGCTCTTTTTTCTCCCTCTCTTTCTCTCTCTTCGTTTCGGAAGAAAGTAAAAACTTTGGATTTATGATGATAGACGTTCGTGGTAGTAGCAAGAGCGGAAAGAGAGTGAAAGTGTGTGTGTATTACGGAAGAAAGAGCGAACGAGAGCTGCTACTGCGAGAAGAAACCTTGTAGCTGCCATTCTTCTACTACTGACTTGTTGTAGTGATACTAGCACATTTTACTACCATTTTCTACTACGCTACTACCATTACTCCGATCTGGAAAAACTGACGTAAAGTAATAATACGGTTTTTCGGGTAGTTAGTAGGAGTAGTAGTAAGAGTATGTAAAACACATATTCTAAAAAAGAAGAGTTCCATTTTCTTTCTTTCTCTCTCTCACTCTAGTTTGTTGGTCGTCGTAGTATAGTGGAGTGGTGGAAGCAGCATCAGCAGCAGCAGACTAAAGAACAAGTTGACTTGTAGTAAAGCGGTGCAATGATAGTTTTCTTCTTCTTCTTCTTCTTTTTTATATTAAATATATATATACATATATTTATGCACACATTTATATATGTGCGGTTGTTGTGCGGTAGTAGTAATAGTAAAAAAGCATTTTTATAACGCAAACCTTTTCTCTCTTCCTTTCTCCTTTTATATATCGCTCTTGCTTTTACACTTATGTAATACTTTACTACTATAAATGTTTCTCATGTATTTTCTGTCTATTTTCCTAAAGCATCCCGTCCTGTCGAATCGAAATCTCATGGATGAATTCTTACTAACTTTGTGAAACAGGAACCCTATCTCTCTTGCTTTTTTCCTTCTTTTCTGAGAGCGGTGGTGGTGGTGTGCCTGTTCTGCTGCTTCTGCTGATGATACTGCAACTACTATTTTCACTACTTATTATTATACTGACGCTGCGTATCAATGTGCAAAATGCTTACTTTCACTTCTTTCTCCATGAATGTTCTCACAATAATAAACATTACTTGTGCTTCATCTACCTACGTGTGTAAAAAGTAAAATGCGTGCTGGTGGGATTCTGCTATGCTAGCTTGCTACTCTGCTGTTAGAAAGCTGTGACTGCAAGAACCACAACGGCATCAACATCAGTACTGATGGTGGGACATGTATACTCGGTCTTTTAATACATTATAATGGGAAAAAAGGTTCAAAACGTGTGCACCACAAGACCTTTTACCACCTTTTTCTGTTCATGAAGAGTAAAAAGTCGAAAGTTAGTAAGTTTGCTGCTACTGCTGAGCACATAGAAGAAGCATTATTATTATTATTATTATTATTATTATAGGTACTAAGTCGCTGCTAGGATCTTTTCCCGTAAAAATCTTCTTAAAATCTTTTTCATCCACGGCTTACTGGAGTGGTTATACACCAAGAAATAAGGACTTTCAGACAATTTTTTTAGACTGCCACTACATTTCTCCACATTTCTCCTTCTTTTTTCCCTCTCTCTCTCTTTCTAGCTGCTTTTCTCCTTTCACTCTTTCATTCTGTAGACGAGGACGACGACGGTGATTACTACACATGTACGTTCAATCATTGTTTGGTCCTTCTTCTTTCTCCTGGTTCTTACGCGCTTTTTCCACAAAGTATCATTACAGCGGCTCAACTGCTTTCGTTCCGCTGCTCGATGCTTTCACTTTGCTTTTCAATGCAGTGAGGCTTGAAAATGGTGTGTGCATGAATATCTAGAGGTAGGTAGGCATTTTATGCTCCTTTTTCAACTGTATACAACAAAATACATTCACAAATGTCGTATATAGGCAGGTATATGGCAAAGACTCACAAAGTCACTCAGCTTGCTCCATCACATTGAAAACACTCTTCAGCTTCCTCTTCTCTCAGCTCATATTGCTCGCACGCTTTTCCATATATAATATTATCTATCACAACACACACTCACAAACCAAGACTTCACAAGCGTTCATGCTCATACCTTCTTACTATATGCCAGCACAATTTTTATATGTACATTTAATATTATTTATCTACACGTAGTAGAGTGGCACAAAAATGCATGCCAGAGCAGTCAGCATGAGAGAATGAGAAGACGAAGAAGAGAAGAGAAATTCTTGCTGGAAAATGTGATGTGCCCGATCTTCATTTCTCATATTATAAAGTTACCTAGAGAGCTGCTGTGTGCGATGCTTGTGCTGGTGCTCCGCTTTTCAAATGTGATACGGACTTTTCTCTTTTCTCCCTTTCTACAGTGGAAAAATGAGAGAATAAGAAACCCTTTGAGCTGCTGCTCCTAGTGCACACCAACAACTACTACTGTGGTAGTGCTGGTGGTAGTAATAGTAGAACATTTGGTAATGATGACAAACGAAAAATGTTCCATGCTCTCTCTCTCTCACTCACTCTGTCTATTTCTATACCACTATAAAGTTTACACTTTATTTTATCTTCCTTCCTGGCCAACAAGAAACCTGTATAAATGTGTATGTGTGGGAGAACGAAAAGAGGAAGAAGAGAGATGCACATCACATCACTACGAGAAAATGGCAAAGTAGAAACTAAACCGCTGATGCTGGTTTGCTGACTTTGTCCTAGTAGCTTCCTCTTTTGCTTTAGAGCTTGCTTGCTGCTTTCTCTCTAGCAAACACACATAGACAGAGACACAGAGAGTGACGACTTACTGAGATGTTCGTAGGGAACATAGCACTTTAACTTTTTCCTCCCTCATATGATGGTAGTAGTACAACTACTACTGATGATCGTTCCACTAGTTTGCTACTGCTGGTGGTGATGTGCTTCTGCTGTTGTTGTTGGTTCAAAGGCACGTACTATATATTCCCCAGAATGAAAGTAATCTGGGGCACAAAGTGCGCATGGAGTGCAGAGAAACGGGTGAGAATCTAACCTTATCATCATCTCTCTTTTCGTTCCGTTCCTCTTGAACTGAGTCGTGTTCGCGTGTTACGGCAGTAACAACAACGCTGCTTTTCTCCAATGTGATTCTTCTCCTGATACTTTCACTCTTTTCCTTGCTCTCATATTTTTTTCTTGTTACACTACAATAGCCAGAGAGAAGAGAAAGAGAGACACTTACACTCTCCCTTTTTTCTTCCCTTCTCTCTCTCTCATTCGCTTATGATTATTATTACTACTCGTTTTTGTAATAGTAGTAGTAGTTGCAGCAGCAGTAGTAGTAGCAGAGAGTGATACACACAATATCACTGCAGCAGTTGCTTTCCCTTATGCTCATGGCCTTGTTGTTAATGATGGAACCGCACACGAACGCTTGAGTCTCAGCAAAATAGTGGAAAACGAACCAGGACTAGAGCGAAACCACTTTCCATTGGATATATATTTATTTCGATACTTTCAGTGTCTCATCTTCAGCTGCAGTGTTAACTGCTGTTGCTGCTTCTACTACTACTTGCTCGTCATTTACTTTATGGTTGCCATCTTGGTCACATACTTACTGAGCCATTGACCATTATTTACGTAATGAAGATTAATTAAGTTTCATGCAGTAATGATGGTAAAGCTAGGTACAATGATGTCATTTGTAAACCCAAGAGCTATTATTTTTCTGAAGCTTTCATTAGTATTCTAGTAGATTAACTGGGGGCAAAAAAAGTTGAGCAATTAATCGATGATTTACAATACTTTATGTGTGTGATGACACTTCATATAAATACAGACAATTTGTCCGAGACAAATTTTGGTAGAGACGTTGCTCATTAAAAGTCTACAAGACTGGAGACTATTTGCAGAATTCATACCAGGGAGCTTTATTGGTTTCCTTACATTTTGTATCAACCGTGTATCTCAAATTCAGGGTGCCTTCATGTCACAAGAAATATGATGATCAATTGTCATTATGGTTTGACACTTCATATAAATACAGACAATTTGTCCGAGACAAATTTTGGTAGAGACGTTGCTCATTAAAAGTCTACAAGACTGGAGACTATTTGCAGAATCCATACCAGGGAGCTTTATTGGTTTCCTTACATTTTTTATCAACCGTGTATCTCAAATTCAGGGTGCCTTCATGTCACAAGAAATATGATGATCAATTGTCATTATGGTAGTGAGAGGCTGGAGGCTTCTCCTCTACCACTTTTCAAATTTGACTGTACCATGAAGAAAACGTTGTGTGTGATCTACGCAGACATTCTATTAGAACTGAGAAAACGTAACGTTTTCTGAAGCATTTGTTTTGCATTTCTTTTTTTACATCAATTATTTGGGGCACAGGTAGACAAACTTGGGAGTTTTGCTACAAAAGTGCTGTACTTTTACCACTTTGTCAGTACGTTGGATATTCTTGTAGTAAAATTATCAAATCCTATTCATCGTGACAACTATTAAAATTGTTTTTAAAAACCTAATGCCAATCTTTAAAGACATAATAATTGAAATTTTCAGTTGTAAAATATCCTCTAGTTTATTCTCATTCCAAACGGCACAAAGGTTTTAGGTCAAGGACTCAGTACAGAACTCGTATTGATTTTCACCGAATTTAGTCAATCTATAATCGATCTAAATTCTCAAGCGTGCTGTTTCAAAAAAATGTAAAGATTACGGTTGAAAAAACATTTACAAAATGGAATAAGATTGTCAGCAGTTCGATACGTCATTCGTTTGCAGATTTAAAATGCGCCAGTTTTCAAATTATTGGAAAATTTCACATTTGTATGTGTATAAAGACTAATCCGTCCTTTTTCCGGTAATGAGAACTTAATGAAGTCTGAGAAGCAGTCTAACTGTGTGGCAGGTTGCGGAACAATGAAAGGTTTCGACTGTAGTTAAACCTCCGTCTTCAATCCATGACGTAAAACATACTATACACTAATACATACATATTTAGTAGACAGAGAACTGAAAGTTTCAATGAAAAAGAAAGAAGAAGACCTTTTTTGAAAAAGAGAAAAAGGGAATAACATGAACGAATGGACAGATGCTTGAATGGTTGTTAGGAAGGGACTTTTACTTTCTGATCTGAAAAGATCTCAGCAGAGAAAAGCTGCAAAGGCAAATGTACTCGAAAGAGAAATTTCGCTGGCATGGGAAAAGAATGTGCGTACCTATGTATACATATTATGAATCTACCAGAGTACAAAATGCGGAATGAATGAATGTGCTACATAACTTTGCTTGCAGAACTACGTCTTCATCAGCACAAAACTCTGTCAACCAACAGCATATAATACTCACTGCCGCGTTGTGTGGGACACGGTCTTGTAGCAAACTCTACGAACAAAAAGGAATATCAGAACAGAAAGAGAATGGTCTCCCCAGTCTCCATACGCTTATATAATGCAACTCGTATCAACTATGAAATTTATCCAAGTACATATACACCACATTCTCCGTATGAAATGAGACAAGTTCTGGATGTGAAAGCAAGCAAATGACTGCTTCTTTCAATCTTCTTCAGATAAATAAAAAGGAAAGAAAAAACCGAAAAAGAACAGAGCATCTTCATTTTAAACATACTTGTCTCTGCCATCTCATCATATGAACAACTTTGAAAACGTTTTTTCGCATGATGATTTATAGGACTGTGGCTGAGGGCTAACTCTACACAACATTAATATAAATATATAAACTTTTTTAGATTGATATTCCACAAAGCAATGCATGCACGATTGTCAAAAAAGGCTAAAATAAAAAATCTGTTGTACTTACGTGAGCTCAAAATGTGTAATATTCCAAAAGCAAAAAGAATGTACCTATAAACTGTACATACATCATTTTCCACATCATAATAAAAACGGTTTAATAATATTTTCTGTCAACTAAAATCGCTTTCTTCGTCTCCGAGAGTGCACGCATCACTCGACTTTCCTCCTCTGCGACATGGCATAGAATAAGAGTGACTAGGAAAATGAGCTAACCACATTGAATATACAATGGTAGCAATCCACTTACGTCCATGTCTCATTTTGTTACATATAATAATATCGAGAAGGAAGAGAGAAAGCGAGAGAGAGAAAGAGAGACGGAGGGAGGGAGGGAAAAGAAGCCACTACATTTTCCTTCTACGTAAAATGCTTTTTCCTCCGACGCACTCTCTTTCTCTCTCACACACACACACGCAGAGAGAGAGATACAGGAGTCGAGTTTTGTTGTGCATGCTTTGCTTGTCCGTTTATGTAGCAGCTTTTAGACACAGCGTGCTCAAAGACTCTAGCTGTCTATGTAACAAATTTTGACTTTCTCTTTGTTCGCCCTTCCACCAAGTTCGCATCTTTTTTTCTCTCTGTTTGAATGGAAAACTGTAAAATTTTCTGTTCAGCTTTTCTCTAATATTATCCCATTCTCTGCATACAAATATAAAAAATGTGTATAGGCATCTAATCCGTTTCTATTATACTTTTTCCACTCAACTTACATAGGTAGCTGAAGGTATATAAATGAGCTTTATTGAGCATGCTTTTCTATACAAAATTGCTAGTGGAAAAGTAAAGCTACACGATTTCTCATGAATTTATGGACTGTTCTGTTTTCTGCAAACACACGTTCAAGCAAACAGTTGAAAGAACATTCTATATAACAGAATCAGCAACAATACCCCGCTACATCTCTTATTATTTTCATCGCCGGTTAAACAGACTAAATGTTGCAAACTCCGATTTGCTCCATGGAGCATTAGATAGTAGTATAGTGTGTGGCTGTATTAGTAGCAGTAATAGTGTAGAACAAGAGAGAGCTGTTGTGTAAAAGCGAAGGCACGTGCATCAGGGATTATAAATATCGACATTTGACGACAACCTCGTCATGGTCATAATAGAAAGAAAAGGAAAAAACTGAAAAATAGAGAAAAAGAAGGAATATGTGTATGCCCAAAATATGGTGTAGATACATAACAAATGTACTGTTGTACCCACCGCTGTTATACTTATTTACAAAAATATTAAGCTCCTCAAAAAATACACAATGTTTAAATGTGCGAGCCGTTGAGTGAACAAGAAAAGGGAAGAAAAAATGCTAGATGAAAGGGGGCTATGATGATGTTGAAAAGTGAATAGATTGCAGCAGGAGGAATAATGAAATGATGATACATTTTGTATAAATTACAGAATTTACTTGTAAATGTCTGTTCTTTTCAAGTGTTCCGTTTTTTCATACGTGTAGACGAAAATGGAAGAAAAAAAGATATAAAAGCTTTTCTTTTCTGCTGCTCACTTGATCAGCTTTCAGCATTTGACAGAGTATGTAGCAGTTGTAGCAGCAGTATAAACTATCACGAAAGTGAATGAAAGTGATGATGGTAGTGGTGGCGGCGGCACTATAGTAGTGGTGTTTATAATAACAGCATATAAATACACATATAGAAATGTACCTATGCATACACAGAGCTATATGTAGTGAAAGTTTTTTTACTATCTCCTTTTCCCACCACACACACTATATAGTTTGTGCGACGATCAAACATAAAAAATGGAAATGGGAAAGAGCTGTTGTAAGAAATCGCAGGAAACGGCATGCCTACTTGACACATTTTCTGTGTTCCTAAATGGAGCAATCTATTTTCTTTTCCTTGTTTTTCTAATATTTTGCGTCACAATAAAACTTTCATTGCGGGGAAATGTCTTTGTGATTCACGTCAACATTCCCTAACATGCACCCTCTAGCACATAGATAAAAGGGGAAAAGAAAAATGCATGTATGGAGATACCATTTAAAATGAGCTATAAAAGATCATGATGCACTATAAGTATACTGTCGTTTATGTGTCGCTTCCACCAAAAGAAAAATAAACAATTCGGTTGAAGAGTCGTAGTCGTCAGGTAAGGAAAAGATCTGAAAAGAAAGTTTTTTTTTCTTTTTGGTGAAATCACAAAATTCCATTGTAAGATAAATTACAATTCGGTTGAAGAGTCGTAGTCGTCAGGTAAGGAAAAGATCTGAAAAGAAAGTTTTTTTTTCTTTTTGGTGAAATCACAAAATTCCATTGTAAGATAGATAATTTACTTTTCTCTGTGATGTTGAGTTTTTTGTGTTTGTGTGATATTGATAGAAGTTGTTGTAGTAGTAGAAGTAACGGGATATGACCCCTAGCTCTCTCTCTCTGTGTGTGTTTCTCTTTGGAACAGCATTCTAGTCCAAAGTTCTGGTAAAACTGCATTGCACACATACAGTAAAATGTTACAAGGTCCATTGTTCAAAAGCATAATTAAAGACACAAGTTACTGGAGAGAGAAACAAAAGAGTGAAACAATGGGAGGAGTAGCAAACTCACAAGTATAAAAGTAGAGATATAATAGTACACACTGTTGAACTGAACAGACAGGATTTGTACGTAAATTGTCAAACTGGATGGAGGAATGGAAAAGGAGAGAAAGTGAGAGTCAAAGTATTAAAAGTGAGTGGACCAACTTCCTTTATTGTTTTTCTAAGTAAATGAAAAACCCATTAGAGCGACTTTACTCGCACTCACACACACTTACTTACTTTACCCTCTGTCTCCCTGGTCTTCTTCGTCGGCCTTTTCTTCTTCTTGCTTTCGCGTCACTTTCCATCATCCAATCTATATATACGCGACCGTAAACAAGACAAGCTTTGCACGGCAAATATACATAGGCATGAATTTTTGTTACATGTAATAAGACACGGTGGAATAATATTACTTTCGGTTTTACTTTAAGTAAAACCAAAAAGAAGAAGAATGCAAAATCATCGTTGAAGCATGTGTGTGTACCTAACTTTACTACATACATCATCATCATCGTCTTTGTCGTCGGCGTAATCATCATCAACCAGTCCTAGTAAAAGCAAAAGTTGCTTGCTTTCTCTCTTCTCTTTCCGTTTTGCTCAACTAAAAAGTAGCGTGTACGTGCGTAAGCGGAATATTTGGCCATCTACGGTTTTAGCAGAGCAGATAAAACTTTCTAGTTTGTCTGATACTTTAGAGCATTATTTGTCAAGAGAGGTGATGTTCTCGAAGAAGAAAAGGGGGTAAAAGGATATTAAATCTAAATCTAGAGATGCGACGATGGCAAACTCGTATGAAATTACTTTTACATTTTTTTGTGCGTCAAAGTACGTTTGGTTGAAATGGTGGAGAAATGAGGGTAAGAGGGAAAGTGAGTTTCGGAGTGGAGAAATCTTTCAACTGATCCCGTAGAAAATTATAAGAAACGTTTTTTGAGTTATTGTAACGGTAAACTACATTTTCATTTGGCGATGACGATGATGATGACAGTACTTCGGGTCTGGTCTGTCATGATTCCTGATGGAACACAAAGAATGTAAAATGGATTGACTACTATACTGTTCCTCGAGATTTTAGACATCAATTACTGATGATGATGATGATGATGATACAACGTCAGCCTTGAGTATTTTGTCTGGAAGCAGGAGCAATTCTTCTTTTGCTGCCACCACACCATATTCGTCAGTCAGTTTGGAGCCAACGTGATTGAAAACAAAAATAAAAATAGGTAGCAGTCCAGCATCCTTTATAGTATGTATGCATTACAATAAATACATCTTTATAGTTTCTTTCAGTTTCGTTTACGATAAAAACTCTCATCTTTTTGCAGATTTCGTATTCATTTCTCGGTCAATAGTGGCAGGAACGTCTGTCTGTCTGCTGCCAACTACATGAATTGCTATGATTTTCGCACCGCCTTGATGCTATGTACGTAACTGAAAATGGCATGGGGCACAGTTGTAAGAATGAAAGCGACAAGGGAGACAATACATATACGCCCGAATATATCAATTTCATGCCATGACGTCAGGATATTTGTAAACGGATAATATTATAAAAGTTGCATAAAGTTAAATTAATATTTTACCAAAATGCAAAAACGGACAAGATTCAGATCAGTCATTCTTATGACTTGGAGTTTTTACTTAATTAAATGAGATAAAAAATCCGCATAGGTACTTTCTCCTGCTTGATGGGTCGAGCAATCTGGAAATTTTCATTACGTGCGAAATTGAATGTATCCTCCTTATCATTGAAAGATGTGAGTTAGCATTTTAGCATTAGTTACACTTACGATGATAAGGTACTTGAAAACAGGAAACACTTGAACTCCTGACAAGATCCTAAAGACGGTTGCTAGTGATGTGTGATGATGAGTAGGAGTGCTTCGAAGCGGCAATCATTTTCTATTTCTGCCTGCAGACATACCAAAAGCTCACTCATTCTCTCTTCACTCACATCTATATAGTATTATTATACCACCTATATATACTACTACTACTCCTACTACGAATCACATTCCGAAACTTTTTTTGTAAACCCCTTGAATGGATTTTTGGAGCGGTAAGTAGTGCTTTTGGATCGATCTTTCCATTTCATTTTTGCCCTGTATCTCTCTCTTTGCCTCTCTTTTTCCTTCTTTTACCAAACAGATACAAAACTACTCACATCACACATCCTACAACATCATCGGTAGAGATATGCGACTACAAAACAGGTTATAACACAGACAATAATGGTGGCAGATTGCAGTTATATTATTGCTACGAATTTATTTATATAGGTAGGCAGATAGTTTATTATTGTGTGACTTCAATAAAATGGAATACCTGAAGGGAACACGAAGGATTTATTGGGTGAACTGAATTATATCTTGCTGTTACAGCATACACACGCATGAATGCATGAAACCTACAAAACGTGAAATATTGCTAGATAGATCAGACAGGAGGTCGAACTACAGCTAATATATCATAGGTAAACTTAATAGCGTCTCTCTCCCATCATGCTTTGCTTCTACATACTAATAATATAAATAACAAACATATATTGTAAAAATGGTATCACCATTACATAACAGACATCAGGTAGTCATTCATTATTGTTTAGGAACATACCTCGCTATTATTAAGACTGACCTAGTTCACGGTTGTTTCCTATTTTTTAAAAAGACAGCTATAATATCTTATTATGATCAACTCTTATTCGGCGACTGAAAAGGCCAATGTTTGACAAAATATTACAAATGTTATTTAACATAAGTTTCAAGTATACACATGAAAATAAAAATAAATTGTGCGTCAAGTGCACAAAACTACACATTTCAACAACATATTATACAAAAATAAATAAATTACAGAACAGTTGATGCGTACAGGAAGGTTACAAAATGTCGAAAACATGGATAAATAAATAAACAAGATTAGTACCATTTTGCACGATCATAACGAAACATAATGTTATTCACTGTATAAAAAATGTTATATACCTAATCTCACTTGAGTTGTTTTCCAAAGATACAATGTACCTTAAATTTCGTAAAACCGATAAAAATAGTACATTTCGTACAACCGAAATGGTGATTGTGAACAATGTTCACCACTTTTTTACTCAAAAATATGAAAAAGTGAGAAGCTGTTCAACAACGTTGTGGGAAAGTAGCGACTTATCTACAGGTGCCTAATTTCATTTGCCACGTGTTCCAAATTAAAGTAAGCACTCTTGACGGCTTCCCAGTATGTGCAGAGCTGATAGGGCAAGTTGTGACGCTGAGCAAAGGCTTTCACCTTGTCTCTGCAAAGCTTGCCTTTGTACTCGGGCATTGTGGGGAAGAGATGGTGCTCAATCTGATAGTTCAAGTGGCCCGTCCACCAATCCACCCACCAGGATGAGCGAATATTTGTTGTGTGATAGAAAGCATACTCGACCCAGTGAAGTTTTTTCCCTTCTTCCACAATGGGCAAATGAGTGTGGGACAGGATGAGATTACCGAGCACGTAAATTGACCCCAACCAAGTGATAAGCATCCAGTTTGTGAAACCTACCACTGGCACGAGTGAGTAATGGCAAAGCATACAAATCATGTCCATCCAGCATCTGTTTTTCACTACAAACTGTACATGGTGGTTAAACTTCCATGTCAATGTCACTATGAGTGTGTCGCATAGTACAAACAGGAGGTGCTATAAAAATGAAAAAAAAGGTTGACAGTCCACAAAATATGCAAACATTTTTAATGAGTAAAATTTATACATTTTTGCAAAACCATTTTCAAAGAGAATCAATTAGTTTACTTGATAATGAAGCCAGAAATTGTGTGCCTTTGTCGGATCCCGTACAACTCTCTTGTTAAATGCTATTAGTGGCATAGTCTTCAAGTCTGCATCCTTAGTTTCATGCTGCGGCATGGCATGATGCTCAGAATGGGTAGAATTCCAACTTGACGCAGAAAGACCGAACACAAAGCCTAAAGTAAACAATAGCAAATGGAATAAATGTATAAAAACAAGTACCAACTCTGCGTGTGAGCACGTACTACATCCACTTAAAAGAGTATTCAATGAAAATAACAGACGATAAAATACCGAAACTTAAAATTTGTAACAGTCGATCCACTTTTGGATTTCCCGTGAACGAATTATGACCTCCTTCATGACCCAACCACAAATACTGACCTGTTATTTTATAAAAGCAAAAATAAATCATTGAATAAAGGCACAAATCTATATACAAACATTGAAACTCAGCAATGGACCTTCCACGAACTAGCTAGAGAAAAATGGAGGACAAAACCACAATTTATTCTATTCAAAAAAGGCTGGGTAAAAGTCCAGCGAGTCAACAAATATCAATTACTTCCCGTGGGCTTCAATTGAATGGCTAAAATGGAATGTTTTTTCTCTCTCCAGTATTCATTTACCAAGTTCATTTAAAAGAGTATTTTGTATAAATTTGAAGTACCTCCTGCTAATGTCATAAGTAGTACACTTAACACTCTCCACATCAAAAAGTGCCCCCACCAGTATGTCATGGCTAGACCACCTAAAAACATAACAAGACTCTGAAGCATCCGGATAGCAAACCGCTGAGGATTTGGATCCATCAGTCCTTCAGCTTCCAATTCCGCTGACAGTGTGAGGAAATCTTTTGTAAGTTCATCGTGTCTCTTTTTTGTTTCCGCATCAAGACCAACTGAAATACAATATTTCACAATAGATCGAATTCGCATTGTCTTTGATACTAATCGGTTTTATAAGCGTATACCCGAGTATATACTTAATTTTGTTTGCCGTCCCTTCTCTTGTTTCAATTGTGAAAGGATTCACATTTCACCCCAAAGTCTTGGTCAGCCAGTATTACTTTCACCATTAAAAAAACTTACTTTCTTCAGTTGCAGCTGGCCTTTTCC
>JAANSP010001553.1:3394-15014 GCA_036850745.1 Homidia socia | reverse complement strand
AAGGTGATGACATCCATTCACTTCGTTGATTTTTAACGAGGTGATAGTTTTCCTGCTCTGGTGTAAATTAACTCAAACTACTGCTACAAAAAAAGGAAATGAAAGAGCGCTCAACAGGCTCATTAGACTCGTTTACATGAACTCCATCCAATCAAACTTCAACTCGCCTTTCCCGTCAGTGAAACTAGCGACAAGAGTAATAATAATAATAGCGACATTCGCTACTGACCATCAAAACAGACCCGAATCGAAGATAAAACTAGTTTACTTGCTTACATCGGCAATAGACAGATAAACTTTTGTTGAAATTCGAAAAAGTGGAAATAATAGAACACCATACATGTTATCTAAATTCAATCATAACCCTCGGTCCACAAAAACAGCAATTTTTGAAAGCAGCAATAGCAAGGATTTAATCAATATGCCCTACAATCCCAAAGTTTTTTAAACAAATAAAAAGTAAGTGAACATTGTGACAAAATAACTAAATCTACAATCCGAGCTAGTATTCCTTTCATGCTTACATGGTAAGCTAATAATAACTTTACGAATGTAAAAGTATTCTAGAGGAAATAAATAAAAAAAGAGCACGCAACCTCTCTAATCGTATTTAAGTATAATCCGTGAAGTTGTGTTTACAACCATTTCATAACTTTTCTTTTAGGTGTCCTTTTTTAAACTTTTCTCAGAATAAACCCACTTCTTATTTCAGTTATTTCCCATTTTCTCCTTTGCAAAGTCATCATCATCCAAGATAAACATTTTTAAGTTGGGGAAATACTTCCTGTTCATCTCCCCGTTTTTTGAAAAGACTCGCGCAAAGTCATTTTACACACATACCTACATATACAACACTCTAAAAATTCAAACCCATTAAATGAAAAGAGTGGAGTAACACCTTATAGTCATCATCACTCACCTTGTCATTATAATACACGCAATTCAGCTCTAAAAATATCACAGTCAGATTTCTTTGAAGTTAGTATGAGCAAACACCACAAAAACTTTTTAAATTGTGATGAGTAGGCTTGACAAAGACAAAGGGATGCTATGTACTCATCTTGTGTGGTGGATATTTGTCAACAAGGCATAATAGCTTACAGTACTACACACCTTTTCATGTTTATGTTTTTTGTTGCTTGTTCATAACTACGCATAACTATTCATTTTTCATAATATTACAAAGTATAAAACGTGAACATGTATTTTTTACAAGTAAGGAATTTTCCTGTGTTCCACCAGTTCCACTTTTTCACTTTAGAATTTGTATAGGTAGCTAATCTACGCTTGCTCATACCATATCCTCAAAATACCAAAAAAAGTTTTAATGTTTTAAACCGTTTATTCTCGCATTTCATCCTGTTAAATTCTAGTTTACATAAACGTGGTTAATTGTGCAACGTTATCTTTTGATGTCTCTTTCGCTCGGGTGCCTTCATTCAAGATCTCATTTTGCCATATTATAGAACTTCCCGATTTGCATGCCTTATATAATCGGCCTCATTTACCCCCTGACTATAGTAAGCCAAGAAAAGTTTTGCAGATGAAAATGCTAAAAACATGTTATTATTGCATCATTTTTGGCTAAAAAAATATATAACATCAGCATATTAGAAGTATGCATGTACCAAAAAAATAATTTCAATGAACTCTTTTTCTCTCTTTCTTCACGTTTCATTGAACTTCTTCATCCATGCATCATCACATAATCATCATCCAGTTGCCCCATCTTCTTCATTTCATTTCCTACATCCATCCCATTTGCATTATTCACAGTCAAGTAGGTTTTTTTCTTGCTATTGTTCTTAATTCTTGTTGATTTGACTGCTTCAATATAAAATAATAACAATGCAATTTAATAAATAAATAAAACACGCTAACGACGACAGCATTAAAAATTCCTCATTCCTTATGAAACTTATTTATGTAATACTCTGCACAGTAATAAATCCAAATAATATACAGACAAAGAACGAAAGCAAAAGTTGTTTGTATGTAACCATCATCATGTCACGCATATCATAACAGCAGTATCGTTTCGCCGGTATTTTTTAACACTATTACGGCATAATGATAGGTTATGAATTTTATTACGAAGAAGAGTTGATGATATATCACACATTTGATTTGAATAGGCTTTGGCATACCATCATTCACCTTTTATATTCCCATTTATTATTACGGCATAATGATAGGTTATGAATTTTATTACGAAGAAGAGTTGATGATATATCACACATTTGAATAGGTTTTGGCATACCATCATTCACCTTTTATATTCCCATTTAAAAATTATTGCTGTTTTTATTATTCAATTTATTATCACGCACATATTCAAGCACCTAACCTCAAAATCGGCATGATTAGCTGGTTGTAGAGGTTGGCTATTATGACGCTTAATTTTCTGTCTACTCTGCACTTACTTTTCAATATATTTCCTATACCTATATAGTCGTCGGGTGCATGTACTAAATAAAAGGCATTCATTCAATTCCAATGCAACAATGCTGCTTTCGTAATAATAAACAATTTTTCAATTTCAATTTGCACGTTACAGTGCATGTGAATAGTGTAGAGATTACTATATAGACTGAGACCGTCTGAGCGATCTTTATAAACTCAGTATCTAGTAAAGTTTACAAACAAGATGATGGATATCGTTTTATTATTATCACAGCTTTCTTATCATGGGAAAATTCTCATATGCCATTACTACATAGGTATATCTTCTTGAGTTTTAAAGTAAAATATAAGTTTATCTCGTATATCACATGGGCAAATACAGTGCAAAAATACAATGTATGTATATTCTGAGTATCCAGAGTGCTTTGAGATAGAATATTGTTCTTGATTTGATGATGGATATCGTTTTATTATTATCACAGCTTTCTTATCATGGGAAAATTCTCATATGCTATTACTACATAGGCATATCTTCTTGAGTTTTAAAGTAAAATATAGTTTTATCTCGTATATCACATAGATAAATACAGTGCAAAAATACAATGTATGTATATTCTGAGTATCCAGAGTGCTTTGAGATAGAATACTGTTCTTGATTGCTATATATACATCAAGTTAACTTCAATCGAAACATTTTTTATTATTGTAGGGAGCACGTAAATACATAGGTAAATACATACATATACTAAAACAGTAATGACGCAGGGGAAGAACTGAACTAAATTAAATGATTAAACAGAGTTTCTTTTGAGATTCGCAAGAATACAGACGTATGAACATAGTCAAAGCAGAGAATTCCAAGAACGCTACACTTGACTGCTTTGTTTTTACCATTTTGTGTTTGATGAAAAGATAGATGGATCGGCATCATCAATATTTATTTTTTTTATCTTTGAGACTGGGAGTTTTGACTGCTGTGCTGTTAGGTGAATGATGAGTACTAACGAAACTGTGCAAACATTCCTGAACTGAATACATTATTATGCCATTTCATCAAAAGTATGAAAACAAAGTCATCATACTAACCTATCAAATTGCCTTGTTGCATACTTTACCAATAATAAATTGTTCCCATTTTGTTTAAATTCAAAACAACTACTGCTCTGTTTGATATGATAGGTTAGCATGATAAAAAAGATATTGTTGAAACAGCAAGGAAAGAACTGAAAGAAGAGCATTGGAAATATGATAATACAAATAATATAATAATATAATATAATACAAATCTAGCGATACCAATTAACCAAGTTAATGCCTACTAGAGTATAATCATTGTATTTTATAATTTTATATTGTATATTAATACAGTTTCAAAATTGTAACAAGATGACTGACAGGGGTTAGATAGTTAAAGAATATTTACAGCTTTTTTATTTTTTAGTATCTGCTGCGATTGGGAAGTAAAAATGCGCAAGAGGTTTCAAAAATGAAATATAAATGCACCTACCAAAACCAAATCAATTTCGTATTATGGAATGAAAATGTAGTTGTGATTTAAGGTACAAGTTATTTAATGAAATTCTTTCTGAATTCAATCAAATCACTTCGGAGAAGCTGTTTCTGTGTCGTCTTATTTTTATTTTAGCAGTACTTGAATAGATCTCTCTGTTGATGCGTTAAGATAAAAGTTAAGATATAGGCGAAATATGTATACTTATGTTTACTGTTAATTGTTTACGATAGATAGCAAATATTTGGTAAAAATGAGTAACAATGTTTTAATAGAAACTTTCTGTTTGTCTTCAAATAAAAAGTAATGTCTACGTGCGCAAATAATATTTTAAACATTTCTTTTAATTTGGTACAAAAATATAATAATCTATGAATAATTCAAAATCTGATATCTCTGATTGATCTCAGCTTTACTTATTTAGTACACAAAAATACTGTATATAGTATGCATATATAATTTGGCTCAATGTTCCCCGCAGTAAAAAAGTTTAATCAATATATACACGAGCTGCGACTATAGCAGATTAGCAGATCCTTACTTAGGTATCTAGAATAATCCAGATTTTCTGTGTAACTGAAGATAAACTTTAATTCTTTACCTACAATATCTTCGCACAACTACACATGCAATATATCACTGTCAGCTAAGCAAACCAAACTTTAACGAATTGCAAAAGTAATTTAGGAAATCACGACTGCCCTGATTGCTACTACTCCTAACACATGTAAATCTTACGAATTTAAGGTGAAAACACGATTTTCCTTTTTGATACGTCATGGATATGTCGTTCCTACAAATTGCAATCAGTTTACATCACTGTTTCCCCACTTTAGTTACATATATATATAATGATTACGTACACAATACATAAAGTAATCAGATTTTACTAATTGTATGCGAAAATTGAAAAGTTGAAGGTGATCATTGAAAATATTGTTGAATCACTGCTACCTGAACTTGAACTTGTGTGCCATCAGAAATAGTATTGAGGTGAAAATCTATTTAACAGTCTTACACATTCACATTGTCCATATATTCAACTGCTGTTTTGTTTTAGTGGATAATGATAAGCTTTTAGAGGACAACGTTCACAATTTTGCATTTGCTTGCAGCATTTCATGAAATAATCAGTAGCGAATAATGAGAATAAAAAATGCATTCGCCATTTTCAAAATTTTAATTTTCCAACATGGGGCGTGTACGAATTTTGTTTTTCATGCATGGCATTCATCGACTAAAAGTTTTGTGAAATATGTGTTCGCGTGTAAACGAACAAACACTAGGTTCAGGTTCAAGGTGTCACTTGGTACCAGATTGCTAACAAGTTGAGTATTGTTTTTAGGCACATGCTATTTTTGTCTAGTTCACATGCATTTATAGGCTCGGCATGAATTATGTAATAATCTCAAAAAAGGAATTAAGCCATTCAAGTACACATCTTATCTTTTAATTAAACAACTATTCACTACCTACTCTGTCAATTTGCCAAAAAATGAAATTATTTTGTTATTAGTAAAAACTTTTTTATTGTTATATTTAAGTTAAGTTATAATGATGAATGACATTTCAAAACACTAGAAAGACAACAGGTAAAATTGGCAGTTGATAAATACTGCAAAACTCATTGGTTGTGGAATAGTGATCAGTTCTATACAGCTTTTTGATAACTTCCCATTACATTCATAATGATCTGCGTTTTACTCAGCTCTTCATGTTGCTACTTGAATGATACGATAGTCGCTTGATGACAAAAGCGTACATAAAAGATATGAAACTTTGCGATAAGCAAATCAATATCTCCACCAAAAAATCAACTAAAACACAATGTCATCATTATCATATAATAACAAAATACATTCCTGTTTGCAGATTATGTTATATGGCTCGTACTGATTTGAAATGACATGTTGACCTTGTCTCAATATACTATATCACCTCACGAAATTTTTTTATCCAATAAGACTGAACGAACATCGCACATAACTAAACTTTTACGATTAGAAATAAACGGTTAAATTGCCAATTATTTCTGATGACCACCCAAAACAAAAAAATTATGTGGAAACAGACATCCGAATCACCGCAAAAAGTATAGTTCATTTTACCTGTTCAAGGTCATTTGTCGTCGGATTAAAATAATTTTCCGTGTGCATTTTTTCCCCAAAATACAACTGGACGATGACAAGCTCTCCTTTATTACTAGTTACATATGCATAAGCACACAATGCACTAGTAATATTTTCTAATTTTCTATGAATAATACATGCAGAGTCACTGTGATTTGAATACCGTATGACTCAACCTTTTGATGATGATCAATGCAACGATTTTTTTCATTCTATCATAATAATGTATAATACATGCAGAGTCACTGTGATTTAAATACCGTATGACTCAACGTTTTGATGATGATTATTGCAACGATTTTTTCATTCTGTCATAATAATGTAATTTAGGCATTGCCTATATTGCCTAACAATCCCCGCCAAATGTAATAAATCCAGTCATCGTAAAAAATGTTAACCAAACGATGCGATCGCAACAAAAATGAAAATGTACATAGGTACTGGAAATAAAATAAAAAGGTTTATGGTGTTGCTGATAAACGGGCGAGTATATTCGGAGAAAAAAGTTTCATGATCAAGGACGATTGATTTTCCTTTCAAAGTCAAACAAACATAACCGACCCCTCATAACATATTCCACTGTCTCATACATACTGTCTGGCCACACGACAACACTAACATCCCGGAAATCATGTTTTATGAATTTTTATTCTACGACGGGAGAGAAAAAATTGTATTGTATTGTACTTGTACGTCTTTTGTATAGTTTATTACAAAAAACAACAACTATATTCGGAGCCCAACAAAAATGTATCGCAGTGCCGAGAAAAGCAGACAGGAAAACTACGCTGCATTTTTACCAAAAAAACATTTCTTTTCTAATGTTGTTTTGGTCTGTAACTTGCAAGATGCAAGCTGTTCTTTTCGTGAGCTTATGTGTCTACCAAAAAATCATGTCTTGTAGTAGTTTTCCCCCTAGTGTCCAGTTTGTTTTACTGGTCTGGCAGGCAAATGTCATGACATGTCCGAATAAATAAAAATCTGGGGGCTGTTTTTGGCTTCTGTTTTTTTCTTTACACGTTGAGCATACTTTTTCTCCCTTTGCATGAAATTGGTATTTTTTCTTACAAAACTAAAGAAATCAAGATATATTCATTAGACGCATATCTGTCAGGCTGTAATGTAGAAGATTACTTTGCTATATACATAATACACATGTACATATACGAGAACATATGTAAATGTCTAATAAAACTGTGCGTGCAATATTATACTTTATTTGGTTTTTTTTCATTCGCCTATTTTTCTTTTTCTTTTAGAACTCATTACTTCAATCATCATTTACTTTTTTCTATTATTATAGAACTTTATTCTAGGGAAAGAGTTTGTATCATTTTATGCTTACAGATTGTATCCAGTGATAGCATACGTATCGTGTAATAGGAATTTTTTTTAGCATTCCTCCTCTTCTGCATGCATAATGCACACACACCTTTTGACTAGAAGTTTCTGGGCATGTGAAAATCCCTAAAGGATTGACAAAAAAAACACACGCCATCCTGCCATATACTTTTACTACAAGAGAAACCGATTAAAACACCGATGTGAGCTCTGATGCTATTTCTCTGCAAGCACACGAAAAATATCCATATAAAAACACAGTGGATAAATACAGTAACCCACTAAACAGCACAATATTATTTTTACATTCAAATCGAATGGCCTATAGTGATTACTAGAAGTTTCTGGGCATGTGAAAATCCCTAAAGGATTGACAAAAAAACACACGCCATCCTGCCATATACTTTTACTACAAGAGAAACCGATTAAAACACTGATGTGAGCTCTGATGCTATTTCTCTGCAAGCACACGAAAAATATCCATATAAAACACAGTGGATAAATACAGTAACCCACTAAACAGCACAAAATTATTTTTACATTCAAATCGAATGGCCTATAGTGATCAGATCAGTGATCAGATCAGATCAAATTTTATTATAGTCGCACTGCACTATATACCAGTATACCACCGCAACGGGGGAATACAAGATCGTGAAAGTATTATTTTGTCTATACCCAATTAACAGTCACACATCAGCTTCAGGAAAGTTTTCCCTTTTGCTCATTAAATATATCTTTCCTTTGCATGCAACCAATGAACATTCCGTTTTTAATCTTTAGTGTTGCTTTGCGTTGTTTCAATAATATGCTTCTGCTCTCCCAATCTACTGTAGTAAACGGTATGGATATGGTACGGTAATAATAATGACTCGGGAGAATAATAATAATATGTTCTACTCTACTGAAGAAAGGTCGATAGTAGTTCTGCCGCCGCTTTGTGAGAATAGGTAATTGATGAGAACAATATCACATTTCAGATCAGCTACAAGCAGCCAGGCTGAAAAAGAGCTTAATTCATACAACAAAAGGAGACAGCATTCCTGTAAAATAATATTATCGTTATTATGAAAATCTTCCGTAGAGAAACAAAAAGTAAAGTACATAATGGCATGTAGGTAGTTTGGGATATATGGACAAACAAACTATGGTACATGTCAGCAGCAGGAGAAAACGTGCACATGATATTATTATTATTATGTTGCTGTTCGCTTTTATTTATATCCGCGTCTAGAGTGAGCAACAAAGAGAAAGGGAAGGAGAGAGGACAAGAAATTATTTGCAGTTTTAACCCTCAGAAAATGTGTCTCACTTTCCTAGTGAATAATGCATCCTCATTTCATATTATGACCGTTTTCTCCATTATTACTGCTGCTAAAGAATACATGAATTTGCATTTACATTCACTTACATTGAAATTATCATGTATTTTCATTAGTTAGTTGTACACATGCACATATTATCTTTTAATGTACATGACTCTAATTTTAGCATTCTAAGCGGATGTGTGACTTTTTTTCTTCTCTTTTGCCTGCTCTACTGCTGCTGCCCGTGATAGTGGCAGTAATTCCACGCTCATTTTACCAATGGAAAAGAGAAAGTTTCCACAGAATCGCCTGCAACATACTGGTCGACTGGATAATATGTACTTTTCACTTTCCCGTATGCATGCATGCATGCATGACTTTCTGGATTCATTTTCTCCATCATGCCATATGACATTACAATGTTCCGATCCAAATCACGTTCTCAACCCCTTGTTCCTTCACATGTGCCTGCTTGCTAATAATAATAAAAGCGATGGTTGCTGATGGTGGAGGCAGCTTCTTTTGTAACCAAAATGGTACACTTTCCAACAAACGGAAGTAATGTGTATGGATATTTTTATAGAGTATAGCAGAACATGTGCTTATAGGTACGTTTTATTATGCATATATTTTATTATCCATTAACCAAGCTTGGCCTACTGGTCAGACCAGATAGGACCATTCATTCATGCCATCCCAAGGCAAAGCGAAAGTCACCAGAGAGAGGTCATGACATGTTAAGTCTACTCTAGAATAGTATCTGGAAAAAACAAGTCCATTCAAGCGGAATCACCACCATACTACACCACCATCGCCAGCTCCAAAACAGGAATCATGTGTGTGTGTACTTTTAAATGTACTATTCTTATTTCATTCTTTTTATTCCAAAAATTCCACTTTTTGTAGCAGATCACCCTAACAGTCCACATCAGATCTACAATATACATACATATTTTCACGTACACAACTTTTCCAATTCTCCAAAAAAGTGATGCAAAACTTTTTCCATACAAAGCATCATAATGTATGCATGAATGATGATTGAATGAAAATAGTGCTTGTGCAAAAGAACAGACATGCCAGAAAGTATTTTCCAATTCTCCAAAAAACGTGATGCAAAACTTTTTCCATACAAAGCATCATAATGTATGCATGAATGATGATTGAATGAAAATAGTGCTTGTGCAAAAGAACAGACATGCCAGAAAGTACCGAGCGTTACTCCATAATATTATTACTACTACGGAACATTATTAAACATTTTCCTACAAAATTCTAAACGGCAATGAGAATAATAATAATGATATCTAGAGCCTATAAAAATCCCTTTTTATGATGATAGCATCAAGTACTCCTTCTTTTGCTTACGTATTGTGGTACAAGGACGTACGTTTCCATTTTCATGCTAAAGAATTTCAAACGAGGCAAGAAGACCCCTTTCTTATTTCTCCTTCTTTTCTTGCCGATTTTCAGCTCCTTTACTATAATGGGTAAGCTCCAGTCAAGCCAATCATAAAAAATATTGTAGGGAAAAGCTTTGTAATAATAATTTCAAATCTGTTATCTTGCTACTACGTTTTTGAAGATGCCGATCATTGATGATTTGATTTGATACACACATGCATAAGGTAAGCTTTTTACAACATTGATAATATATTATCAAGATTTCATTATATGATATCACATCGTATCATCAAGTAATGCGCTGCTGATAGGTTATTACATGATGATCATCATCATTTCACTCACACAACACCACTCCACACAGTGCAGCAGCAGAACTGATGATAGTATGGTGGTGGTGGCGGTGCTATATGTGAGGATGATAAGATACTCGTAAACTTTTCATTATTCTTTCCCCATGTTCTTCTTCTTACGATTCTAGAGACTCGATTTTATGGAGAATAATAATAATAATAGATGATCATAATAATAGGGCGATGGTGGTGGTGGTTGGTGTGTGTGTAGTCATTATTACATGGAAAATCTTGGCTCGTGTCATAGATGGGAGCTGGCAAGAAAAGAAAGGAGAAAATCTTGGCTTTGACTAGAAATTCACTAGTTGGGGCCATTCTGTAGAGCATTTTTTGGAGTAGACTCCGTCAATGTATTTACGTATTTGTTCCTTGTTCCTTTTCACCATATTTTTTCAGGTCACTAACCACACAAGGAGCATAAGGCGAAAAAGGTCATTTTGACCATGCATATAATTTTACTATGGCTTTGCTGCCCTTGTAGTTTACAATAGAATGGAGAAAGAAAGCGAGTTTGCTTCTTTATTTTTAGGTTAAACGCATGGAGAAAACAATGAGGGTTGTTCGACGGCTGGCTGGCTGCTGGAGTAGTGAAACTTATTGTGATTTGTGATCTACATAATAAGTAAAAGTGAAATGACGATAATAATGGATGACCTGGGGCCAATTTCTTCATGCATCTTCGTTGTCATTCGCGTATCCTCAATTTCAAAAATGAATACGAAGATTGAGAATGAAGACGATTTCACCATCGTTTTGAGAAAGAAAGCGAGCTTGCTTCTTTATTTTTAGGTTAAACGCATGGAGAAAACAATGAGGGTTGTTCGACGGCTGGCTGGCTGCTGGAGTAGTGAAACTTGTTGTGATTTGTGATCTACATAATAAGTAAAAGTGAAATGACGATAATAATGGATGACCTGAATCTGTTGCATAACATGGAAAACCCAACCAACCCCATCGTTAATAGTAGTTCAGCTGACACTATTGTACTTTGCCACCATAGCCAGCAGCAGCGATAAGTTAACGCAGGAAATAATTTATTATTGAACTTTTTCCAAAGTAGAAAACGGAATGGAGCACACATAATATACAAAGCTGCGTGCTAGATAAATAAGATGGCTTAATTCTGGCTGGATTTTTCTTGAAGAGAAAATTATATTATCATCGCACACACAA
>JAANSP010001552.1:0-15024 GCA_036850745.1 Homidia socia | reverse complement strand
ATTGTCTGAAACGTACACATCCTAAATATTAGGTTAGGTTAGGTTGATAATAGATAGGGTTTATCAACCTAACCGAACCAATCATGATGATGGTTATAATGCGTAAAGACGTAGCCATCATATCAAAATGATGAAAAATCTCAGAAAGTTTGCATCGTAGAAAAAACTCGTACTGGGTAAGAAATTTTCAGAATCAAATTCTGCGTCGATTGATACCAATATATATGGGGGTTAATTGTGAGAAAAAATTTTTCCCAAAAAATTTTCCAAGTTTTTTGAACCTTCTACCCCCCATAACTTTTTTTGGGGGGCTCCTAGCAAACTAATATTTTGGATGTGCACGTTTCGGACGATTTCCAGTCGATTGGTGTAATAAAAAAATTGGAGCCCCTACTTGTTTACTCCAACCGTTTGTTTATTTGATAAATTTAAATTTTCATTTTGGGAATGAAAATTTGAATTTATTCAAAATTCCTAGTTTACTAATCTTTACGATAAGATTACATGATTTAAAAGGAAGCTTCAAGTGTAAATTGTAAAATATTTGTCACTGCTTAACTAAAGATTATTTTCGTAATGAAGAGAAAGTTGGCGGTAATGATTATAAATAATACGTAATAAATATATGCATTTAGGAGGGTAGGTTCTTAGGCACTGAGTGGTTGAATAGATGTGCATATTGAGTTAAGTTAGTGATAAGATTTTTTTTAACTTATTTTTTAATTTTTTTTGTTGTTTTATTGTGCGTGGAGCAGACGATAATGGTGGGTTCAGATTACCAAGCAGTAATCCCGGACGGAGTGCGTAGGTACGGCGATTCCCTTCCTTACGAGAATGAAGACAAACTGCTATGGGACCCTGGACAGAGTAATGACGAAGATCTGGTAAACTATATGGTGAGCGTAAAAACGGCTAATGAAAGTGCAGCGGCTGGTGGAGATAGGATAATCATTCCGCAAGGATCTCATGTGAGGGACGATGAGCAAGCCCTGTACCTTCTCCTTCAATGTGGATACAATTATGATGAGGCCCTACGACGAAATCGAGGCTCTTCTTGTAGTTCCCCGAATGTCGCTACAATGAGTGTGTGGTCTGAAGAGGAATGTAGAAATTTCGAAAGTGGTCTCAGAGTCTACGGAAAGGATTTTTACTTAATTCAACAGAACAAGGTTAGTTGCATGTTGCATGGAATGTGAAAAAAATACATTTTGGACTCGAAGGAATTGACGGGAGAGGATTTCATTTGTATTTACTATCCCTTTTTCAAAGGTGAGAACAAGGACTGTAGGGGAACTTGTGCAGTTTTACTATTTATGGAAAAAGACGGAGCGACATGACGTATTTGCTAATAAATCTAAATTGGAAAAGAAAAAGTACACGCTTCACCCTGGTACCACGTAAGTCACTGTTTAGATTATTTTGCAATTGATTTCGCAGTTTTATAGTAGTGTCATCATAACTAGCTACTTAAATACATAATAATTTTGGTTTATACGATTTTGCTTACTCCACCAACTATCACTATTGATATTGCTGTTGTTTTCTAATTTTTTTGTTTTTCTTTTGTTTTTTCTTGTTTTTGTGTTCTTCGCTGCCTGTCTGTCTCTCTATATCTGTATACGAATTGTGCTCTGGACCTTAAAGCTATCTGGAATACAGGGACTTCATGGAGAAGTTTCTGGACGAGCAAGACAGCAGTGGAGCAGGTGCGTCTTCCTCTCATGTACACTCTCTTCTAAGCAGCGATTCCAAACGGAGGGCATCTCCTCTTCCCATGATGATGCAAGCACAAGGCGGTGAAGACGCTATCACTGCGGATGAGGTTCGCATACTGAAAAGTCACGTGGAGGATATCGCTCGACACCTTTCTCCTCAAGAGCTTGAGTCTCTTGTCCAGTTAACTGCCTCTACTCGGGTTCCCAACGGAATGACGATATCAGCCGGAGGTGGTACAGGAGGAGGTGGCTCAACTGGTGACGGACCAGTCACTTCGGCGATTTCAATCAGTAGGGCTATCTCTACACCTGAAAACAAAATGCATTCCCTCGCTCAATAAAAAGAAGAAATATTATTAATGCTGTGACATTTAGCATCAAAAATATAAAAAAAATCCAATCACCAGTAATAAGCTATAAAGAAAATACGAACCAACAACTACAAGAGATCAACCAAAACACACAATTAGTTAATATTCACGTGCAGATAAGTATAACTATCTATTTTAAGTAAATTAAAGTGACTTGATAATATTTAATAATAATATGTAGTATTACGATTGCATTTCACACTTATGAATCAAAAGGCACACACACACACAGACACACACTCTAATAACTACCGTTCAAACTGATATGAAAAGCATATTATAGTAACTAGAGAGATACATGTCTATTATTGCCTAGCTAGTTTTACGTTCTTGCAGTGTCCACACCAAATTGTCATGTCATCATCGCCGTCAGATTAATTAGTCTCTGCAGGAAATAATATGGAGTTAGCTAATTGATAGTACTATGAAACGAGTATGCATATATAAATTATATAAATATAAAAAATAATTTAAAAATATTGAAGATAACCGTCCTCTATCTTTATTACTACTATGTACTACTACTTCTACTGTATACAAGCTATTCTTGTTATAGTTGTGATTATTATGATTAAAACTAGGTTACTATTGTTAAAATTATTACAATGATGATTTCAAAGCGAAATGAATAAAGAGAAAGAGTCCTCTGTTTTCCTTACACATTTTTTCTATTTTTTATTCCGATAACAATCATAACATGTAATTTCTCAAGCCGTCCATCATTTTATTTAGAAAACAACATCATCGTCATCAATTTATCTGAAATACGCTGCATTCTTCAACATGTCGTTCAAAACCAAATATATTTTAAGGCATTTTGGCTTACTTTATAGACATAATTTATCTGATACATGAATTGATTTTATTCTATGACAACAAGATCAATTATTAGGTTTCAACGACCGATAACAAACAAAAGTTAAACTCTATCATATAACACTTGCCACCATCATCATTAACAATAAATAGGATACAGATCAACAGGAGTTTAAATTATTTGATTGCTTTATTATTTGATAGTTACTTTATAATGGATATTATTTTAACAGTCAAATGGATTAAATATGACAAAGGGCCTTGGAAAATCGATTTTTCCTAGCCGTAACATTAACAAGTTTATTTTTTAACAAAAGAATTCATAATTGCTAAAGTGTATTTTGTAAAGAATTAACAAGGCCCCTTTTTGACGAAGACTGACTGAGGTAGTCAGTAAATTAGGCCCCGTTCAGTTTTGTTCAGGAAGAAGAAGGAAGTAGAGGGGAAAATGAGCACTGGCCATCATAATTTTACTATAAAAGCCAAACCACTACTACTTACGTTGTTTTCAATACTGTTCATGAACGAACCAACGCTCTTCGTTAAAAACAGATGTAGAAATGAGCAATATGACGATTTCAGTTTCTCAACTTTGAACTTCTTTCTTTCCGAGCACTATACAAATTAAATGTAGTTATCTTAAAAATTACGGTTTCAAAAAATTATTTAACTACTATTATGATTGGGACAGGAATCTCAGGTTTGCAATACATCACTTTTATATTTTGCTATGCGCAAGTCCGTCTACATATTCGTAACGCTGTCTATTGGTGTATCCACGTTATTTCCTGAGAATAGCACCAACAATCTTTTGGAGACAACTAAAAAAATCTATACATGATTAAAATCTCTTAAATATTTTTTACACATTTATATGGCTACATTGTTACATAGATAGTCTTTTAATTTTACTTTTCTTTTCAAATCAGAATTTTCTTCATTAATTCTAATAGCAGTTTAACGGTGCATCATCATTGTCGCTGTTTTTGCAGACATGACACATGACAAGTAGAACCGACAAGAAAAATCAAAGAAAAGATTAACTTTTTTGTTAACAGGGAAAATCAGTGGATGTGTACACTTTTGGCTAACCATTATTGCCCTCTAGAAAGGCAATACCCTTCTCTCCCCAAAAAATGGAAAACAAATTATTCTGCAATCACGCACGACCCACTTTTATTTAGCAAAGCACCACCACAGCTTTGATTTTCTTTACAACAGTTAATCTTTATCTTTCAAGTTTCTTTTCCATGATGCAGCCAACGCGCATCACTATTATTACTGTATATCACTAGATTATCATTTACATACATGTGCCATTGCAATAACTATTTATCTCTTTTTCCGTAAAATTAAATCTCAGTAGGGGACAATAGTTATATAAAAGTATTATCTGTTTTGTGTATAATTTTTTGGCATAGTTTTAGATTATCTCATTTCAAAAGCGCAACGTTGAGTAAAGCTTTACAGTAGCAATAATAATACAAAGGTACGCACATTTGCAATAATTGTAAACAGCTACATATTAATCTTGTATAATATCATATCGATGGATTAGTTTGATTCGAAGTTTTTAATATTTTTTTTATTTAGCAGCTTTGTTTAGTGGTTCTATCACTCACTATTACGTTTAGTATATTGTCTTATGGCTTTATGGTACTACTTGTAATTTTTACTTTAGGTAAAAATGTAAATTTGTGGACAAGCACAAAACTGAGTAATAAGAACTAGGTTGGCCACAGACAAAAGACGGGCGTGGACTTTAAAAGGGACGACGTACAAGTAAAAACGAGTATAGCTGGTAGTATAGCGAGTTTGAATGATCTCTAGCCAATACCAAAAAGTCTTGTTTCAGTTAAACTGCTCTTGTTTCAACTCATGCTTAAAAGGAGTAACTAAACATCTAGTAACGTTTCAAGTTAAAACGAGGATAAACAATTCTATTTAGATGGACAACAATTTGCTAAAAATAATCGTGATTTTAGTACTAATTAATTAATTCTTTAACTACGCTGTGGTAGTTAAGGAATTAATTACTTAGTACCAAGTAAATAACTAAAAACTAAAATTAGGTTAGTTAGTTAGTGGGCAATCATGTAATTAATCTCCGACGTCAGAATCGCGATCACCGATTGCATACAGAATGGAGAAGGCTAGTGCCAACAGAGCTGTTCCGATGAGGTCGCCGAGAGCTGTCAGGTATGGGATGGCTGAGTTGTCCGGGTCGATTTTGTGTGCCCAAAGCCAGTGT
This sequence comes from Homidia socia, assembly GCA_036850745.1. Lineage (NCBI taxonomy): Eukaryota > Metazoa > Arthropoda > Collembola > Entomobryomorpha > Entomobryidae > Homidia > Homidia socia. The sequence continues at coordinate 9,871 of JAANSP010001552.1, read as the reverse complement.
ACGAGAATCTCGGCAATGTACAACAGCAGAATGACCTGTATGAAAGGGGGAGAAAATTATATGAGAATTGTAGTTAACAAAGGAGTGATATTTTTTAACTGACTAAAGGACTCCACAAATGAACTAATGGGTACTCACCTGCACTAGAGCAGCCAACAAGTAAAATAATAGGAAAACAGGCGTAACGGAAGTGTGACCCGCTTTGATGTAGCTAATGGTATAGGTGAAGATTAAATGACCAGGGACCACCATCATAATAAGAGAACGTGCAGTCATGGAATGACCTCCTTTGGAAAAGAAGACCTTCCAAGGGCTAAGGCAAATTTCAGGAAGATAATCTGGGAGATAGCCCAGTTGGCAGGTGAGATGCAACGAAGTTGATATGCGACTAGCTTGAACGGCTACGAGATTTCCGCCAACGCCATTAATCACAGGTTGGAAAACGGCCACACCAGAAAAGCTTTTGACGGCGAAATCAAGGATGAGTCCACCAAAGCTACTAATCATCATTGCACTGAGAACCGGCGTCCATCCAGAGTAAAGTACTTTTTTGGTAAGCTTATTGCGTTTGGCAAGTATGACCCAGCAAGGCATCGATAAAAGGTAACCACCCAGGATGGTGGGACACAACCACTTTTTACTTTCTGAAACGCAAAACGAATAAAAAAATTAGTGGTATTCATTCATAATCTTTTAGCTACATATAGATTGGAAACGGGTTAGTGGGCTAGTATTATGTGTGGGATGGCATGGCATCAAAGTCAAAAGTACTAACCCACGGCATCATGAACAGAATTCGAAATCATGGCAAGAAGTGTAAGCGTGGTGAGATCCCCCAAACTGGCTGCTATTGGAGTAGCAACATTGTCCGGGTTGATTTTAAAATGTCGGGATAAAATAATGACGAGAATCATAATAGCCCCCAGGACAAAGCTGGCAATCGACGCAGTCACCACACTGCTAGTGCATAGGATGAGAGCGTGGCTCACGTCAAAGTGGCCGTCTGGAATCCAGCCCAGCACGACTGCCGCCACAGACGCGAGAAAGCCAACAACTATAGCTTGACACTGTACCAAGCTGAGATTTCCCAGTGTCATATGCCACTGACTTTTGAGACTGTCCATATTGCCCATATTTGCTTGTGTTGACAGTCTGGAGGCCAACGTCATCTCGAGATTTCCTTTAAGCCCGAGTAGAGCTGGAACCAGAATAAACAATTCCGGCACGTCCATAAAAACCTCCCAATGCTGTACAACATCCAACACAATTCCTGCGCCCACCATGCCCATCCCTGCGATAAGAAATGGGATGAACACTTGGATGGTGATCATCCAGAATGACTCTGGCCGATCCTCTCCTTTGTGAGGGTGATGACATGCTGTCCCTCCATGCTCTTCCTCCGAACTCTCTCCTGCTGGCATTCCGTCGTCTACCAAGAGATGCGATTTTTCTCCAGACCCCACCACCTTCATTTCAAAGTACTTTTTTGACGAACTGTCCCCATGGGACCCCCTTTTCCCCCCAAAGGTCACGTAAGCTATGTCTTCATTAGAGGACTCCATGTTTTTGCCAGCTCGTTTTCTTCGCGCACGGCGTCCTTTTCCACCCCCACCACTTCCCCCTCCAGAGGAATCGTTACTATTATTCGTTGAGTAAACACGACCACTTCGAAGTCGTACTTCGGACAAAGCTGCCGCTGCTTCCTTCGATGAAATGGAATTGGTATGGCTACCACTACCAGAGGACTTGCTCATAATTTGCTACTAAGTCCACCTTCGCAGATATTACGCCTACTCACTACAAGTACACACTCCACAGAGGCCGCAGCAAGCTAATATATAAACTGCACAAACGCCACTACTAACAAAAATGGACTACTTCGATCAAAAGTTTCGTAAAACTATATATTTGAAAATAACTCAATTTCAGTCTTAGCAAGTTTTAACAATAAAGTCAATTAAAACAACAACAATAATAATATATTTACAATTACAGTCGTATCATGTTTATTAGCTGGTATGAATAGAACCATACAACTCTTCACAAAGCAAAAAAAATCTTTAAAAATGAAAAGTTGAATGAAGGTATGTGCACAACTCCGCAATAAAATGATGGAACAGCAATGCTACTGTACCGAGTGTGTACTGAAAGCACGACACGGTCGCGCTTTCAAAAATTTTTGCCTTTTTTATTTTTTTCTACACATTACAAGGTGGAAGTAGGCTTTCCCCGCACAAAAGCCTCATGATGATGTTGACAATACTTTGTAATGCCAGCAAACTGCCGACACAACGTCTCAAATATTCAGGTGCATTTATCTCGAATAGTTTTTTTAATTAGGCACAGACTTGCACTTTGTTTAGTTTCATATTAAAAACTAACGTAGCTGCATTCGGCGTCGTTGGCTGCCAAGAAGAAACAACTTGTGTTCCTACCACGTACAACACTCCTAAACTCAACACAACATGGTAACGTTTGTTTTGGGTGCTAATTATTTGCACCTTCTATGTTTATTCTACTAATCACAGTCGCTCATCGTGATCACCATATTGCCAATGTTCTCATTATCATTTGGCGGAAGGAAACTGGAGTAGCACATAATACTTTAGTTTAGTAGTCTGTTTGTTCGCTCATAATGATTGTAAGCTGCACAGAGAGATAGAGAGATGTACATACTCTTCTTATCCTTTAACTTGATTCATGCTGTGACGAACTTGACTTATTTTTAACAGCGACAAGCGACGCTGTAGATTGTACAGAGATCCGAGTCAAAAGTGTTTTTTTGTGCATTGCTAGTACGCAACAAAATTTTGTACACTTGAGTTTTGATTGAAATAAATTGAATAGAATTGTAAAAAAACTGTAATCAGGGAAGGGATCAGCCAAGTTAGCAACTAGTGGACGGCTCTTCTTTCTCATGAAAATATCTAAAAATAATGCAACACGACGATCAAATATTACTCGTTGTTCTTTTCCCTTAATACTGATTCCCATACAAAAAGATTTACAAGAAGCACATTAATAAGCTAAAGTAAGTCAACTTCTTTGCACTTGCATAAGAAGGAACAATGATAAAAAGAAAATGTTACAACAAGCTGCTGCTGCACATACGATCGAGAACGTGGAATAGCACAATATATTTTTTATCTTAAGTCTTTTCAATACACGCCAACAATTCTTTAGTCTTGTGCACCAAACACTTTTGGTTTACTGTGTCAGTAACATCATCAGTGGATATGGCACACACTGTCTCCAAATAAATTCAACAAGATTTGAAGCTCATGATGACGACGACGATCATGCTAATTTGCATGCACACGAATCGATCCTGCTGAACAGGGCATCAAGAAGAAAACGATGTGATGATGATGATGATGTGGTGGCGGTGGAGTCGATGATAAGGATATTACATGAAGATTCCCAATTATTGCACTGTGCATATGCTAGTAGTCAGGCTTTCTTTTTCGTTCCCGTTGCGTTGTAGTTGACAGTATACTACTGCAAAATAATGCAAACAAAATTAAATACGTTATTTACATAAGACACTCGTTTATATGCCAAGAACAAATAGAGAGAAAGACGACTAAATATATTATGTTGCTATTGGACTGCATGTGCTTGCACATATCTTCAGCAGAGGAGCCCAACTGACTACTGACTATTAACGTGTGTGCTCAACGCTGGCATGGCTTTTTGCAAATGGATGTATTAATAGCATGATATATATTATTATGCATTATTTCCATTTTAAAATGGATATTATATTTGAACATGGTGGAAACAGTAAAATTGGAAGCTTACACAATAGGCGGATGCTAGATCATTAACGAGTATTCTTAACAAGACCTTGGCTTGCGGCGTTGTCCTTATATTCTTTCTCGAGATTTGAAGCAGTTTTGCTTTTGCTCCTTCTCCAAATAAAATGATTTAGTGAGAAAAATGAAGATGATGAAAAGGCGGACAACGATTGGGTTTACAGCGACGTGTTGTTATCGTAATGTTATTAGTTTGCTGGCTCAGCATTAATTTCTTGCTCGTCATCAAAGTCTTGTTCATCGCTGGCAGTGGCAGTAGATTCAGTTGAAGCAGAGTCAACGCTGCCATCAGAGTCTGAGTCGCTGTCTAACCAAAGAGAGCCAATGAACATAAAATCATCGTCTAGAATATCCGGCTGGTCTGGGAATAGTAACGGTATGTACAAATCTTGATACATCTGGATGGCAATAACCACTGCAAAAAATAGAGAAGAGTAAATATCAAGTCATCAATCTTTTTTATTACAAAAATATGATAGTTCATCAAAAAATCGTAAAGCTGGAAATTATGTTTGCATGATTTCAAGCCGTGAGTCGTAAAGAAACATTTACTTGAAAACATGCTTGCGTGTGCATATTTTTGCTGCTGCTTTGATAAATTGTTTTGAATGATTTGATTAGCGTATGTACGCTTATGGGAAATGTGGAATACGACCAAAATGCTTTTCCGATGTTCAGAAAATTTAAAACTCGAAAAAATAAAGAAATACAAATAAAATCTTGGTGACCATACGTGCCAACAAGGAGCTCTTTGCATAATCAGCCATACTGCTTTTTATTACTGCTATTTTAGTTATTGCAGCTTGATGACATTCAAAACTTTTCTGGCTATTTTGACACACCACAACTTTTTAAAACTACGTCATTTAAAATGAAGTCGGCTGCTACTATAGATAGAACCTGCTTTTATTATTTAAATTATCCTTTGATTTAACGAGACCGATTCTAGAACAAAGTCAAGTGCAAATTGGCAAGCAGGATGACCTGGAATGGAAGAGCTATATCGTGACTTGACATTCTTGACAATAGCAGTGGCAGCGTTACACGATTTGACTCATTTCACTAGAATGCAATTTTTAAATATAAAGTTAATTTTTGGAATTCAAAAAAAAAATTCAACCTAACTTGAACGATCACATCAGTGTAGCAATATGTTGAATTTTGAGCAACTTGAAATAAAAAATAAGCATTGTTCTCTATTTTTTATGATCTATAAATGGTAAATTCTTCGAATGCATAATGAATATTGATAATTTATTTATGATCCCTTGTCTTGATCCTGGTTTCCTAATATCACTGAAGTGCATCTGGTGAAATATATATCCTTGCAATTGCATTTTTACATTGCAACACACAAAACACGTTAACACAGCAAGTCCTAACACTCCTTAAATCAAAGTGAATTTTTTCTATGAAAGATATCAAGACTTGGTAAGTATATAGCACTTTGGTTTCCAATATGTCTGATTAAATATTAAATTCCACCCCCAAAGTGCATTGACTAGTTTACAATCTAGACATTCATTTTATTGTGACCTTTACTGCAAAATTCCACCATATATCCACCCAGTCAACCTTACGTGACAAGATAAGGAACACGTAGAACATTTCTTCTATAAACCAAATACTTAAAGTGTAAAAATATAAACTGTCTTTCACACTGAACCTTGGCACTAGTTTAAACATTTTTGAAGCAACTAATTCATTATTTAAATGATCTTATCTATCTGATTACCTGGTGATGATACCCTACTTTATCACAAGGTTATTATCCACGTGTTTTAGGTGAGGTACTTCACTGCACTTCCTCTCCAAAAATGAACCATTACCAAACCAACCAAGAAAGAAATATACACATATAAACGCCCTCACTTTCTCCAAATTTTATATCCTTCCTTTCTTTTACCTTGTACCATTGAATTCAGTCAAAAAGTTTACTTGCAAGTAAATCATCACACTTTGTAGTAATTATATTAATTACCTTTAAATTAGCAGGTGTCTTGTGGGATTCACCACGCTTGCGGTGACAGTTCCAATCTGATCATCACTATCACCACCACCGTCATCAGCAGAAAACTCCATCAAAGTAATGCAGGTTTGGGTTATACCTTCTCTTTGTCTGTTACTACTGACTGACATGATGACAGGTGTTTGTCTTATCTCTTTATCACATATTTGTTAAATGAATAAACTAAATCCTCGGCAGGCCTCTCTTACTATAAATTAATCAGACTGACTGAATGACTTAACTTGCTGCACATTTTTACACCACTTTCCATTTTAATAATATCATCAGTCAGTTGTGATCTCATTCACTATCTTCTACTGGACACAATGACAATTGGTATATTAAATGCACACCAAATTTACTGCTCATTTTGCATTTGAACTTGATCAATAATCACATTTCGCCAAGCACAAACTCTCGCAGTCTTTAAACACAAAACAATACATTTTGTTAATTTTTAAAGAGGTAAAAGTGGCACAGAAAACAGATTAAGATTATAAGCTAAATTAATCCAGATTAAATCACAGCTGCTTTAATTATTTCATTTATCATATATTTCTCTCTTCATCATCCGTCAGTTTTTTTATATAAATTGCTCATAGCACCAAAACATATTGGATAGATGACTACACACGAAGCAAAACAAAACAAGGACAAGACCGGACAGCAGCTCTAGCAAAAGGAATGCATCAACATCTCTTCATCATCCGTCAGCTTTTTATATAAATTGCTCATAGCACCAAAACATATTGGATAGATGACTACACACGAAGCAAAACAAAACAAGGACAAGACCGGACAGCAGCTCTAGCAAAAGGAATGCATCAACACGAATACCACGATCACCGAAACCGAAAGCGCAGTAGGGAAAAAAGGTGATGATGATGATGATGATGCTTCCATTGTTCTTATTCTTCCCATTTTACTTTATCTTTTGCCCCCGTCGTAATCATTGATTGCACCTGTTCATTAGTGACATTATCAGCAGTACAACATTATCATATTACAAACAAACACCAACAAGCAGTCAATTAGCCTAACTAGCACAGTGGAACTGAACATGAATGTACACAATATTGAATCAGTTTTTATGATGACATCACTTTTTAGCAGTATGATTATTATTAAAGTAGCACCCAAATTTTGTCCATCCACGTAATAAAATGATTCAGTTAAATATCTGCAATCTCAGTGAGGCAACTTTGATACATACTTGGAAGAGTGGCAAGATTATATCTATCAGATAACTGGATTTTTTGGCAATAAAGCACTTCATGGAATGATGTTGGTTCTTTGTACTTGCATGGCGTCACCGATGCCAGACTCCGGTTCAACTGTTGTTATCCGTTGTTATTATTAACTATTCAATGTTAATTTTAATGCACATTTTTACAGATTTTCTGCTACAAACAGACTTGGCTTACCACCTTCTTCAAAATGAATAATGTCGAGGTAAAAAAAGAAATGCGATAGTCACTTCGTTTTCAATCGATTAAAGTCAACATCAACAACATGCTTTTCTACTTCTTTTTTAGCCACATGAATATTCGACTCTGGTGCAGCACAAGAAATAATGGTGCAAATTATTAACACATACATCAAGTAACACATTTCATTTTCGTTAGTTGATTGTTATAGTGTCAAAAACCATTATTATTGTACAAACCAGCATTTAATCGTAATATAAAAGGCAATAATTGTGCTGTGGCTTTGCTGATTTGCAGTTAATCATTCATTGCACTTGTTTCATCAATACCATTCAAATGACTATCAAACATACTGACGGCATTTCATTTCTTGTGTACATTATCGTCCTGAGCTCTTTTCGCCAATGAATCATAACAGGGAGTGAGTAAAAAGAACTATTTTTTGCAAAACGGTTCGCAATTCATTTGCAATAAAAAAATGATTTTCGTCGTTTTCATGCTATATGATTGTAATGCATGCTTAAAAATACGTGTCATTAAAATAAAAAAATGAATACAAATATTCATGCGAGTACATCATCACAATGAGTAGGAAACGACGAATTGAAGTGATATTTACTATTTACATATACTTGCAAAAATTGTACCCCAACAATTTAACTACGTGCATACAGCATATACGTGATCTGATATGCGTATTGCGTATTTGCTCGTGTCTGCAAAGTCAGACAAACCTGAATGAAATTCTTTACAGTTTAGCACTTTTCTTTCGTTTTTGTTGCTTCTACACAGAGAAATTAGCAAGATGGAGAACTTTGCAATGAGAAGAAGTAACTGAGCTGCAAAGACAAAATGGCAAGATAAGTATAAGTAGTAATATGGATGGAGGAGGAGGAGGAAGTACTTGCGCAAACTAAGGTACTGTACTTACGTTGTTGTGTCTTGCTGCATGTGCTCTGGTTTGCAATTTAGTGCAAAGTAGCCGTAATTTCATCTTGCCAGTTGGAATTTTATGAAGAGGCTAATAGTTTTCCCATTTTTTATTATTATTGTTATTGTTATTATCGGTACTATAAGTATGATGAATTTCTCATCAAATTTTTTTTGGTAGAAAAACCAAGAAAAAAATCAAGTTTCTTTCAAATGCATATATAGCGAGCGACCAACAACGATGACAAAGTGAAATTTATACATGTTTACAATCATTATAATAATGCGAGATTGATTTGGCCAAGATAGAAAATCATTACATTGGTGGATAAGCAAACATTGTTGCTACTGCGCAGTATTAGTTAACAGCTATATCTAAGCTGAACAATAGAAAAGAACAAAGCAATCATCATGAAATTCTGAGCTGTAAAAAATAGAGAAAAGTCACACAGTATTGTTGTTTACCGAACGATTTTCTACTGCAATTTAGTTGTCAAACCGCATTTTCTAATCTGCATACCTACACACAGAACTGCATGTCCGATAAGTGGTGTTTGAAAATATAGAAAAATAATTTCAAAGGCTACAATCGATATACATGTATGAATAATAATAATATGTACAAATATTCAAAAGTAAATATATAATTGCATAAAGTAGGAAATAAGCTTTTATAATGCGAGTTTTGATGGTGGAAGCTGGTTGAATTTGTTTCACATCACTTTAAAAAAATTTGAATTCACTTGCTTTCGTAAGCTGCTGCTGATCGTGTCAGGGTTCAGGAAAGAGATGTATACATTATAGATGATGGGATAGACGGTGGATGACCGAATAATGCTGCCAAATCATTCTCGAGATTTTATATACGAAATCATATTGAATCTAAAATAATAGATTTTGATTTCGAGTAGCCATGTGTTTTGCGTGGCCCTTTCGGTTAAATTAATATTCTTTACATTGAATTGACTAACAAAATGCATTTTCTTCGTGTCGTTTCCCTCTCCCGACGGCCGACGACTCCAGTAAGTGGTCAATTTGCATCTGAGGGAAACGTAGCTAACCAGAAAATAATGTTTTAGTGCTTGTTTTTTCTAGAAATGATAATGCGGAAGTTTCATGGTTTTTTGCGTGCAGTATTTTCTATTGCAAATTTACATTTTGTATGTTTTTATGTTGTTGTTGGGAACTATGGAAGGAAATGAACATGAGGGGATTTATGTTAATTAATTTAGGTGCAATTTGAATAGTTTAGAAATTCAATGGTTTACTATTTTGCTTGATACAATGCTGCATTTTTTGTTGATTTAGATTTTTAAGAGCATACAGCATACTGCAAAATCACAATTAGAAATTCTTTTAAAAAAACTTAATAATAAACTTTGTTGCAAATTAACATGTTGGCGAAATGAGCTGTAGAGTTTTTTGATAAGGTTGGATATTCTTATGGCACAAAAGTCAACAGTCTTGACAAGTAATATTTTTTGTCCCTGACGAAAATCTCATTGGGAATTTAACAACAGTTTCAAAAATTGGTTTGAGCAACTTGTCACTTTTGTTACTGCTATTATTTGAGGTGCATCAGCATTGCAGCCGGTTGTTCAATATACGACTTCCATAAGTTGCTGAAGCGAGCTGCTGTGGCTCCATCGATAATCCGGTGGTCACATGAAAAGCTGACGTTTATAACTTCT
>JAANSP010001551.1:0-15026 GCA_036850745.1 Homidia socia | reverse complement strand
GAGAAGAGAAGGAAGAGAGGGCCATTGATCATTGACCGATTTTTTTTCTTCTTATAAATACTGTATTTAAAATACAAGAGAAAAGCAGCACGCCTGCATACTACTCCCGAGAGCACAAATACACGCATTCTTATTTTTACTCTAGCTAAATTGTACTCCTGTAGTGCTGTACCTATGCCATCTTCGTCTTCATCATCATCATAACCATACTTTGCATTTGTTAGCAGGAGCACACTGTTGTTCATTGAATTCCTGTCTTGAACGACGATTCTTTCCTGTCCCCTGCAAGTTTTCTAGAAGGAGAAAAAAGGACAAAGCCGTAAGTAAGCAGGATTGGTGGGTGGAGCGCTTTCAAATGGACAGCTCAAAAAAGGGAGGAAGAATGAATGTTGGTTGAATTCACAGTTTCTTTGGCGTTAACAGTTTCATTGTGCTGTGTGATGATGATGATAATGAATAAGGAAATATTGAAACAAACTACACAGCTTACAAGAATACAACAGCCCATGTCATGGGGATTTTTTTTCCTGGCAATCGAAGCGAAGGATGGATGATCCCGTGAGAGATGTGGTTTGGGAAAATCATATCGATCTATCATTATTCATCATCATCAGCAGAGTGTGACCAAAAATAGTTTTTTAGAGGTTTTTATAAAGAATTTTAACGTGACAAAGGTACAAGCATAAAAATTAGCTTAAAATAATAATTAATGTCAGAAAATATGCTCATAGGCATGTGATGTGATTTTCTCACCAAAATTTTTCACAGCCCGTGATGCTGTGCTTTAACTCATTATCGTCGTTTGAAACCCAGTCATCACGGTGCTGAATACGTCCATTCATTTTAAGCATTGTGACTGCTGGAATGAATTTATTTTTATTTTTTGTTTCCGCTAGATAATAATCAAAAGTGTATCATGCAACAATGCAATACGCTTATTAAATACTTACAATAGTACTGGCACCATGCACTATGCACGCCAAACCAAATCAGCAGACATCAGAGGGAAATGTGGAGTTATCTCTCTGGGTTTTGAACACACAAGTGAAAATGCAGCTTTGAGGCCGGAGAGACAGGAGGCTGATTATTCTACCACTTGATGGGAATGAGATTTTAATACAAGATGAGAGAGATATTTTACATTGGGTTTTTGCTTTTTATCGTCATCGTCATAATAATAATGCAACAGCTTTAAACCAAAGTACACAATTTCCTAATGGAAAGAACGGAGCAAAGTAGCATCATTTTTCTCTCCTCTTCTTGGGTCATCCATCTAACATACAAACAACATGTTTTATATTTGTTGTAGAAAATCATTGTCAGCACTAGCAGCAGCAGCAGCAACAACAGAACGCTGCCAGTCTGTTCATTCACCGCACTTATAATACTACTTACTGTCTATAGACATGATTTCAGTAAAGCCAAGTTTATATACATTTTTCCATCATTTATTATTACCAGCAGTAGTAGTTAGTAGCTTGTTCCTAGCTGGTCCATTCAAAATTATGGCAAGAAACAAGAGGCAACATATGTTGGCATTTCCGGTCTCTTTTTTCCGTCAATAATAGCTAGCTGTAGCAGCGGTGCAGTGCAGTGCAACACATTTATGATTTTGTACCGTCTTCCTTCATCAAACTCTCTCCCTTGGTTCCTCTCTTGGCTAATTTACTGCTGCTTCTTAATAATAATACTCTTGTACAAAAATGCCTTCTTACAGTCTACCCGCCTATGTGGATGCTGATGCTGTGTGTAGCGTTTTAAGGCTAGAGAAATACTTATTTATCCATTAACCTCTTGTACTGTATAATTGTGCCTGTTTTTGTCTTTTTTCAAATCATACAAGCCAAGTCTCCTCCTATGCTTGCAAAGTAAATAATCATGAACCTATGTAGCTGGTTAAGTCAGAGTACCCAGTTGAAAAAATAAAAATTAGTTATTTTCTTGTTGCAAAAACCAACTGAAATATATATTCTCAATAAAAAACAGTTCTTTGTAACGGAAAACAATTTCTCACAAACTCACAAAATATCACATAATATGCATTTGTAGTGAAAAAGAAAAAAGAGAAACTTGCATCTTTACTGTAGTGTACCACATGCCGTTTATTAAACTGGAAGTTTTACTAAAAAATAGACAGAAAAACTGCTCTCTCCAGATGTGCCTTGCACAAACTGTGATAGGTAGGTACTCTATACACACCACTTAAATTACAAGAAAAATGCATGGTAGTGTCCATAGATACTAAAGTGACATACAAAATTCATAAAAATGTACAAAACCAGCAACATCTGAATGTAATGCAGCCTTTGACATCAAATCCCAACTTCCTTTACTACTGTTATAATTTATAATCTACTGCTAGCTGCTGCTGTAACGTTTCTATAATTTCATAGCGCTTCTTTTTTTCCCGACACAATGCAATAATGCTTTTCCTCTAACATTCACTTTACTACCATCCAATGCCACATTAATTGTAAATCTGGTTTCCTTGCATTTTTTTACTTGTTCAATTTTCCTGGGAAGCTGAAGTGACTTTCTGGCTGGCTACTTGACTTTACCTCTAGTCTAGTCTACTTGAATTATTATTATTATGCCACCATCACCACGTCAGTCAGGGAGTCAGACAGACAGAAATAAATAACATCTTGCATGCAGGAAGAACAAAAATGAAAGATGCACCAGCAAAGCAGCATAGCAGCAGCAGCAAAACAACAACAGAGTTAAAGAAGGTTATTATTGTGTACGATTATAACTTTTTACCAGCTAAAAGCCTAGTGGTAAAGTTTTGTATATAATGTAAGGTTGGATTTCGTCAGCATTGTATACATGCTTTACTTACAAAAAAACTCAAAGCAAACCAAAAATATAAATCTCTTCCTTTCTCTGAATAACTTTTTTCTTCTTTTTTTAAAAAAAAACTCGGTTTATTTACCTTACCCACTCAATTAGTTTTGTATTTTTCCGTGTGAGAAGAGCATATTTACAAGATTTAGAAGAAGTATTTACAAGATAAATTATAAATGTTCTAAGAAAAATGCAATAAATAAATATATAAATAATAATAATAGTAAAAAGTGCTACTACTATTTTAGAGCAAAACTCGTGACTAACTAGGCATCATTGGTCAGTCAGTCGTAAAAATGTACTTTTTTTACAAAACAACGCAGTATATATGTATATATATATGCATAGTTTTACATCAAACGTTTATTCAAAAATCAGTACAAATACAGTAATAGAGAATGCCATGAAAGTAGTGTACGTTGTATGTATATTATTATCCTGTTATTTATTTAATGTACAGGTAGCCTCCATTGTTCGTTCCTTTACTTTTACTGAGAACTACTACGTAATAATAATAATAGTATGATGTTGTTTGGTGAAAATTGTTAGTGCATAAAAAATACTCGCAATGATATGAATTCTTGTAGAAAATCTTTGCTACACTTTTTTTAGCTCTTTCAACCATTATAATATGATGTTCTGCACCACAAAAGCTACTTTTGCTGCTGCAATCTGTGTAGTCATTATTATTATTTCATCTATGGTCATTTGGATGATTACGAGTAGCTGAAGATGATTTAGCTAGGAACGTACATATATGAATTTCGCGAAAATAGGTACATAGTGTGAGTTATCATCATAATATAAAACCTTCTGATTAGCTGTTTTCTTTTTTAAAAAAATGCTTAATTCTTTTTTTCAACAACCTTTTCATTGCTAGCTAACTTTTCTGAACACACTACATTCTCTAACATTGTTTCATCATTCATTTAAGTCAAATTAAGATTGATTAGTGGTATATGTATAGTTAAGTTAATCATGGTCTTGAGTAAAATACAGGGGAAATGGTTACAAAGAGCAATTTAGGGGAAAACTAGATACGGATGATAGTTTTAGGGAAAATACATTTTTATTACAAAGACTTTTAAACAGGTCTATAAAAACTGATTGCTAGAGAACGGAAAAATTGGTCCAAATCAATTTCACAGATTTTCAAAGTTGAAAGATTTTTTTTAAAAAAACAATAAAAACATAGGATTCTTCGGGTAAAATTTCGTTATCCAGTTCTTGCCTTTTACCTCATCATCATGTCTGCGATTCTCAAAAAAGTGAAATACGCCACCAATTAAGCATTGATTTGCTTTTACAAACAAGTTGAACAAGATCAGTAATCTCCGTTGCTTTTATCGTTTTTTATGTTCGGATTCGGATGTTTGTAGTTTGGTCGAAAATAACCAGAGCAGAATGCATACACATAATCACACAGCGCACCGCCGCAAGTAAAGATCCAGAAAGCAGAAGCAGGACTACTATACTCTAATAATGATAATCATGGAAACATTACCGACACATGTATATATATGTATGTATGTATATCAACAGACACATTTTTAATGTAACTACCATTTCTTTTATTGCTGCTTCTTGATGGGCATTATAAAAAATTCATTACGAAAATCCATTTTTATTATTTTTTCCCGAGTAAAATGCAAGCGAACGGGCCAGAACGCCAAGAGAGAGCGAGAAGGTAAGGAAAAGCAAGCTCTTTCTGATAAAAGCTTTTTGAGTGAAATGACTGAGAGCTCTGAGCTGAATGAAAAGAATGAATTGTGATGACCGGAAAAGTAAATCTGTTCTCAGCTAGCAAGCATGTAATAATAATTATATCAGTCAGTCATTACAACAGAGATATTACTCTTAATAATTGCTTGCGTTTGGCAGGAAGTTCAGAATTCCATTCGCATCACCATCACCATTTTTTTTCTTCTGTCTCGTACTTCACGAGTACAACAATAGAATAAATGTGAAAAGCAGCAGCAAGCACAGCAGAAAAAAATAGTTTATGTTATAAACTGCATAACATCTCTGTTGATTATGTGGAGTGATGGTGTGTTATCATCATCATCATCATCCTACTTTGAATCTACTTGCAATTCACTCTTTTTTACCCTTCTCATCATCAACATTTTCTCTCACTGTAGTTGTTGTAGGAGTAATGTTAGTGGTGGTGGTGGGAGCCGAGCCGGCTTAAAAAATTAAATCTTTAACCAGCATGCATGCATCATGGCATAAAAATCATGAAGCCGAGAAGAAGAAGCATATATCCGTTGAGAAAACATGCATCATCATCATCATTCATACTGCTGCGTTGTGTGTGCATGCACCATAATATACATACCAACCAACAAGGAAACCATTATAAAATGGTTGCCTCAGTAGTACCACCACCAGTATATTTGCAGTAGCAACAGCGTTTACTTGAAATATGTCTACATTTTTCAATACTTTGATGATTATACGTAGTAGTAATAATTGTAGCAGCAAGCAAACAACAACATTCACTAAATACCACACAGGGAAAATGAAGCCAAGTCTTTTTTTAATTCTTCGCAGTTATTTTTTTCGTTCCATTCAAACATTTGTAGATATACTTTTATGATATACTTTTACCGAGGCATGCAACATGTTATTATTATTTTATATAATATCCGCTCCAACCAGTCTGTTTCATTCTGTGGTTTCCGTTGATGATGGTCACAGAGTGTAGTAGCAGCACAAGTTGAAAAAATATTAATGTGAACTCTGGTGCTGCTGCTAAGTGCTATTTCATATGTACTGCATGCATGCCACGATGTTTAGTGTTCATTAGGAAAAAATATGGGGCTCCCCATAATAAGGAATGATGTGCTGCTGCTATCTGTGTGTAACTTTAACCGGTCATCAATAACAACGATGATACTGATGATGGTAGTGTGGGTGATCATTCAAGATCATCCAAGTATTTATTCTTGTATTTTTTCCCATTTTAACAATCATAGTGACTATGACCAGAAAAGAAAGCAGGAGCAGCAGCAGCGGCGGCGCAGTCTGTCTGTCTATTAAATAGTAAACTTTTGTTTGCAAGCTGAGATTTTCATCTCTTTTTTATTTTTTCTCACATGCCCTTTCATCATACCACCGATTATCATCATGTTCTTTTTTCCTTTTGAAGGCAAAAGTTATTAAAAAAATTTATTATGAGGAGAGAGGGAAATAGGGATCATTCGAAATGAAAAAGTGGTAGTGCCCAGTAGTGTACATGTCATATGTCGTCCAAAAACCAAAGTTGTAGTCTGTAAAAAGCATTCCGTATTAATAATATGCATGGATAAAAAGTTTAAATTAAGAGAAAATGCCATTTTATTTCATGATGCTTATTCATACATTATATACTTCTCCTCTACAATGTCTATAGGTCACTCTCATTTATAAAAAAAGATAGAGAGAGAGATGAAAAGTTGAATGAATGGTGGTAACTCTGCTTTTAGTTACTTTTTAGCTTGCTGACCACTTTTTCCTCGCTTAATGTCCTTTCCATGTGAGCATGTCAGCATATTATCATGAACATTTTGGTAGATACGTATGCATATATCCAGGAAGGATTTTTTTGTCAAATATTTTTATAGACGTTGTGCACAATTTTATTACCACATTCAGCCCATTTACCAGTAGTTGGTTATATGTACTATCTGGCATTCATCTCCCTGCAAGTTCTCATTCATGAGGAGTGGAAATGTTAAATAGAAGACAGTGGTGCAGCACTGCACTAGAATCTTCTACCTATCCTCTTTAATTTGCATGGATTATTATTCACATAGAATTACATACTTATATTTATAATCTGATTCACTATTCACATTTCTGCTAAAAACACATGCGGGGATCCATGTCATCATGAACAATGTTATCTGGTTTTGCAGTTCCCTGGAGAGGAGTTTTTTCAAGAAAAAAGTTTTTTTTAAAACCTATGGAATTATGAAAGATGGTTCAGAGAAAGAGAATAGGAATACTACGCAGAAAAAAAACAATAATCAAGTAGACTAGCTTTTTATTCACTAAACTAGATGCCAGAGTAAGATGAGATGATTGTAATATGTATAGTAAAAAAGGTTTAAGTTGAATGGGCAGGTAAAAAATCTAAAAATCCATCTGTGCTCATTCTATTATTATTTTTTAAAGGATGATGATGATAATGCTTTTGACTGGTGGTGGTTGTGATGCTAGAGTTAGATTTTAGAATGCTACCAAAGTTGTGCTTGTAGTAAAAGTAATACCTTTATTTTTCAAATGAATTATCATATTATATACATATTGGGTAGGTTGCATAAGCATTTCCTGTTTAGAGAAAAGTACCTGAAACATCCATGCATGCATCATCATTTCATCCCAGTAAAAAAATAACAGGAAAATGCATGAACCAAAGAGGAATGGATGAGCAGAGCATGATTATTTTGATGATGATGCTAAATTCAGCAGTGCAGATAGGTACCTATCCCAAAAAAATGATGGTCACTGATGGAGGTGCGGGTATGGTGGCTACACACACACTCTAAAATGCCCTTTCATTTATAAAAGGCACTGTATCTTGGTATATTGTTAATACCATGTACCATAATGATATATAATATGCAGTAAATAGTAATAATAACAATAATAGCTGTTTGCCACGGTAGAATAGGTGCTTTCCATTGATGATGATGCATTATACTTGTAACATCCTTAAAATCTTGAACAGACTGAGAGAATTAGGGAATGATGATCATCATGATCATGATCATCAACTATCCATCCTCATCTCAACTCTCAAGCTAGAAGCAACAGATGCAGAGTGTGTGAGTTGTATCACCACCAAAAACCGACGCACCACCACCATCATCATTCACTCACACACGCAACTCGCAAGCCGCACAGAAAAATACTAAAAAAGAATCTCTGAGAGAGAGAGAGAACTGAAACGCGCAGGAAGGATACTTCCTGTCGTCCTCATTGTAAATCAGTGAATTCTTTTCCAACCCCATTTCCGGTTAGGAAAGCGTAAAACTGTATACAACAGCTATTATTATTATTGTTACATTATTCGCTCCAAAATCCAAACCTAGCAGCAGCAGCATAGGTACACATACCTGGGAGTAATAATAGCAGAAATCTATCACTGTATCATCATCATGATCATGAACTACTCTGCTTTGCTGCATCATTATCATCATCAATTTTTATCAACCGAGTCATCAGAATTGCAGGGCCCCTAACTCCATTCCCTACCTACCCACTACCTACACACACGGACATTTAAGTACTAGAAAATGTATTTTAAAACCATTCTTGTCCCCAAACCACTACTACCACTTTTTTCTATCAGGCAATGTTACTATGCACGTTCAAAGCAAGAGATGCACGAAAGGGGATATGCATGGCATAAAACATTTTTTATCATCATCTTATCTGCCAAACGAAACGAAACCAAACCACGGCTAGAAGAGCCCCACATAGACATATACATACAAAAGTTTTTATTTTTATTTTGGTAGGTACCTGGTTGCCTCATCCTCCTCATCAGTAGAATGATGATCACTTGAAAAAAGTGTTTGTTGAACAGGATTATGTTATATTACCTACATTATCCCTCTGCCACCACCACATGCCACATGGTGTATGGAGCATGATGATGTTATTGATAGAATCTCTGAAAAATCTTTTTTAATACCTATTATCATTGCTGCTACTACTACGACTACTACTATTCTTCTTATTCTCTCCTATTTTTTACGCTCCTATATAGTATTATAGCATGCATGTTGTAAGTAGGTATAATAATAAAAGGCAGTTATACAAGTTTACTTTTTAAGTTGGCAGTTGGTGTTGCTAGTTGTTTTTTCATGTTTACGAGTTCCCATCATCATGATGAAGCAGCATTCATGCTACGCAGAGAAACACAACAGGCAAGTATTCATTTACGACAACAACTAATCTTCCTTCATCATCATCATCATGATCTCTCTCCCTCTCCTTCTTTCTCTCATTTTTACTTGATTCTGATGCTGCTATATTGTATTCATGCAGTTAGGTATATATCCTTTTATACGACTATTTGCTGCTATTATTATTATTATGTATATATAGCAGAATAGCAGCATAATAATAATGAATAATGTGTTCTAGTCGACGAGTCTACCGAGACCGATGGTACAACAAGTCGCGTCAGCCTGCCTGCACGCATCATGCAGGTTCTCTTTTCATCTTTCGAAATGGGAAAAACGCATTGCATTGGTCGGGATGGTTGGATATTTTCTGTGAATGAATGAATGAAATGTTGCTTAAAGGAGAGTAAATTGCAGAAGAGAGAGAGGCACAGCACAATACAACAGCATTTCAGCATCCAATGCTATTCTTCTAGGTATAATCTTTTAAACTTTTATAAATGACTGTTGTGTGGCGATGATGATGATGAGGATGGTTGCGGTGGTGGTGGTAGGTTTTTACAGGATGTGAGTAGCAAAGGTCGATCTGATGATGATGATGATGAACCAACATAATAATAATAATAATGCATACATATTCATTCTAGTAGATAAATAGATAGGTAGATGGATAGATAGATACATGCACAAGCAGCAGAAACAGAGCCAAGAGCCAATTGACAGCATTGTCATCATCATCATGAAAGTTTTTTTTACATAACAAAACTTGATCTTTATTTACTGAATGAATGGAGTTACGTTAATTAAGCAACTTCGGTTTCGATACACCCATTTTCTCTTGTGTTTTTTGATACTTGCTCCTTGCGGTTGTTGCTTGGTGCTCTCTGCCTACAGACTTTTAAACAGTAAAAGCAAGCAATTTAGTTTGAGGACGACGATGAATCGAAGGATGTTACTGATGATGGTGATCATGATGATGATGATGTAGAGTAGAGTATATACATTGTAGTTGTTTTCTATCGTCTCTCTAACTAAATCATGCATGTTTTTTAAAGAAGAAAAAAACCCTTTAAATTAAAATCCACTTGTTGTTTTTCGCTATTCTTTATAATAATAATCTTTCCACTTATTAGAGCATTGCCTTTTTTACTTGCCATGTATCATTTTTTAAATTGTTGCTTGTTTCAAAGTAACACTTTTTTGTTGTTTTTTTTTCTCGTTAAAAATCTAAATACAATTTTATGACTTTATCACTAGCAATATTACTTTTTTAACATTTGGTTTGGTAGTATTGCAGATAGACGACACAAACCAACAGCCAAGGTTTCCTAGCTTGTACTTCAATTGCATGTCATTTTGTAGCCATTGTAGTAATGAATAATATGGTTCCTATTTGCATTGTACACTGTTTTTTGGACTTTAGTCAATTAGCAATAATGATTGTGAAATGGCGACAGTGTTTATTTACTTTTGCGTAAAAAATCAATTGATTTTCAAAAATACATTTTCTGGTTTACAAGCTTACAATTCACTTGCATGATTTAGAACTTGACATAGCAAAAATAATGCGAGGTGAGACTACCAAGTAAAAATATTTTCTTTATCCATTCTGTAGTGATTTCTTTGTCTGTTAATGCCCCACTGCTACTATTATTATTATTATAAATCTTTGTTTGATCTTTCTCTCTTTAAAAAACACTCGTGAATATTTGCAAGCATTTTATTTCATATGGCTTTCAATAAATATTTATTTTATCGATGATATAATAAGTGTGTAAAAGAATACATTACAGACAGTATAAATAACCGTAAACATCTAAAAACGACTGTTGTTGTCTTTGATTGAGCGACCTATATCATTCAAAAGTAAATTTTAATCATTCTCACCACAATCTCATACCATCATACATCGTCATTATCAAATATGGAAATACCTTTAGATCCGGTATGTTTGAAATCTTCATTTTTTAGGGTACGTGGGAAGACAAAGAGGGTGAGGCGAAAAATTAAATTGCTTTTTAAGGATGACCTTGCCATACCTAGAAAAAAGAGGGTCATGAATTAATAACCTTGTCAGTTGTCATGCAACTTTCTATAAACCAAAAATTTATATATTATGATGATGAACATTACCATTCTTGTTGCTATTATCCCATCTAACGCAAGTATGCAGGATATAGAAATGGAGAACTTGAAGGTGAGCTATAATGTTAATATGATGATGGAATACCTAATACACAGAAAAAATCTTCTTCTTCTTCTGCTGGTCACTTTCATCTATCGTCCATTGGATATCTCCTCGTTTCAATAACCTCCTTTCCCCCTCAGCTTTCCTCCACTCTTTTTTATTTTATTTTCGATCGCGGTTTCCGATTTTCCACTAAATACACAATCAATTTCTTCCACACTCTTTTTTTTATTTTCGATCGCGGTTTCCGATTTTCCACTAAATACACAATCAATGAAAAATGCTATTCAAGATTAACTGACTACGTGATTTTATAAGCTATTTAAAAAGTTAGTTTCAGTATCCATATCGACATCAGGTTGCGTAAGGATGATATGAAATGACATAAAGAAACTTTGGTTCAACTTGACATTAAAAATAGTCACCGTTTCCTCCCTTTAATGCTCCTCCTTTTCAAGTTTTTAATTCCAAATTCATAATTGCCACATTTCATTCATCTTTAACACGGCACATTTTCCCGTCTACTTTTCCTGTATTTAGTATTTAGTTTGGTGGTATGAGAAACACTTTTTCTACGTTTCATGGGTACTATTTAAACTTGACTTATGAGTTCTCCTACGACGACTAATACTAGTCATTAATTTTTCTGTAAAAATAACAATTGTACTCGGAATGTTAGTAAACAAAAGTGTGCAGTTAGAGTGCAAGATTTATTTAAAATGTTCATATATTGCAAATGAATGCTCAATATTTGCACTCGAACATTTATTTTGCTACCACGATGATTGATTTACCTATGTACACTTTGAAGGAGAACTCATCAAAATATCATATCATCATGCTACACAATACAACTACTCCCTCAGTAAGCTCTAATATACTTTAATGTTTAACGTCTGTGTTAAGTGGTGATCATAATATATTATTATTATTATTGTTATTATTAGGTAGTCTTATTATTTCATTTCTTCTTCTTTTCATTCTTTTTATATTATTAGAACAAGTGTGATATACACAAAAAGAGGGAGAGGGAGAAGAAAAAAACTATCAGGTTTGAAAATTCGTACATCATATAGTAGTAGTAATAATAATAATAATCTACTAAAAAGTACATCATCATAGAAGAAGAGGCATGATGGTGGAGTTATGGTATTAACGCAATAATATAACGTGATAGGGCTATTGGATATGAAAACGGGTTTCATTTCTCTGCGCCGAAGAAAGAATATTACTTCTCCTTTTTCTCCTTCTTCTTCACCTCTTCTTCTGCTGCTCGTTTATTACCACATATTATATACATATTATACATACACCCATCCATCCAATAATATTTTATACTCTACTCACCCAGCATTTCTACTTGAACAAGACTAGTGACCTTGATTGTAGGCCATTAATGATTCAACGGGTGAAGAAATTACATCTTTTCAAATTACACACACAAATGTATAATATGTACCTACACAACAACACACACACATACTTTTATATTCTGTAATAGAACAGACAGAGAAAAGAAATGTATTGTAATTTAGACCTGTTATACCGGAGGAAAATTGAACATCTTTTGAAACAACTTTAATATAATATATACAACATGCTTACACATTCACTATTCAGTTGAATGATTGTTGCTGCTCTTATAGTAGTCGTGGTAGTGCAGGAGTAGGTAGTACCTACTAGGTACTGATATGTTATAGTTTGTTAGCACTTTTACTGGTTTGGCTTGAGACAAGGTTTTGCGCATAACTTTTTTTAAAACTTTTTTGAGAAAGAAAAACTATATACCTTTCCCAACAGCAGGCGTAGGTACAAGTGTGATTATCATCATCATCATCAACAACATACAGAGAAAGAGAGAAGGGCAAAGGCAAAAAGGATGAATTCAAGAAAGGAAAAACACTTTTTTGAGGAGCTAGTTACATACATCTCTCAGCCTCATTAAAAGACGACTATGTCATTGTTTTTGATTGTCGTTATCATGTCGCATCCTGTATGGTTACAAAAAATGCATATGTGTTTTACAACAACATAATATTTGTAGTAGATTTTTCTTGAGCATTTCACATATCGATTTCTTTTTTAAAATCAGACTGATTGGCTGATGAGCACTTATGATAAGTACATATACACAACCTTGGTGTAGCAGTAATGCTAGCTGTAGTAATAACAATAGTAATAATAATACATATTAATAATACAAATAAGAAACTGCATTCATCAAAGGACAGGAAAAAAACGAGACAGGTGATGAAGATGAGTAAGAAAAAAGTATTTGTATCTGTACCAAAACTATATGCTTTATCTCCCTTCCTGATCGCCTTATATTGCAGTGCATTTTAAATTCTTAAATGATACAAAAAAGGTATACTATATTCATAATATAACGTGGCTTGACCAATAAACATTTAATAGCAGTAGTACATGAATTTTAAGTAAATTCGCCATCATCATCATCACCAAGAAAATGAGCGAAAAATGGGGGATTTCGTTTTGTATGAAATGATTTAGTTTTTATTAAGTTTAAATATCAATCGGGTATATATTGGCTTGATGATGACTGGTACTTGTACAAGTTTTGCGGGCGTACCACTTGCTAGCTTGCTGCTGTGCAGTGGTTTCTCTGAAGCGAAGCGACTCCTAAAAAAGGGCAGCAGCAACAGCATCATCATAATAGCAGACCAACAACCAAGAGAGAAGAAGCATCATCTTTATTATCTACTAACTTTGCTAAATGCACATCCTTCATTAATATTGCTTAACCCTTCTACTTGTTTCTACTACATGCATAGGCTGACAGTTAAACGAGTAATAATAATAAGGGAAATGATCTGACTGACTATAAGAGAAGAGGTTTGTTTTTCGGTTCTGCCAGAACCGTTCTGGTTTTTCTGTTGATGACCATCATCATCATCGTAAAGGGAGAATGAATGCTGCTGTGAGTGCTATGTACTTGCTGTTGTAAAAAAAAAATCTCCCTTTAAATTAAAAAGGAACTAGGGTCAAAGCTTGAAGGACAAAGAGAAGAGTAATGTAACATATTATAGCATACGTCACTGTCATGATGTTGATGACTTGAATACTGTTGATTAGTTGACTGATCTGCTGTTGCTGTTGCTACTGCAACTAAATGTTACTTTTTTCGGGTGGTATTAACGGATCAAAAATGCAAATAACTACCACCACCACCACAATAACTTATAGTAACAAGTGCTACAAATACCACTTGCTGCAGCATCCTAAATCCTAAGTACATACTACATAAAATCTTTTTTATGCTGCGATTTTTTTCTTCTCTGGTATTATCATTATCCATTTTAATGTATAATAATTGTTGTTACTCTTTTCATTCTAATTTCTGTTTCATGTATTTTTTTCTCTCGCTGCTCCGCTGTTACACTTTGTTCAACGTGCTTACTTAAACTCATACTAATCTCCTGCAGACCACGTACGTACCTAAATGAAGACCTAAAATGTCTAATAGCATATAAAATACTACAGGATAGAAGGATGCTAGCTAACAGAAAAGGCTTTGTTGCATTAGTTGAGGAGTGAGTCTAAGTAATCTACTCTGATGAAAAGCCACTTTAACGAGATGTTCATTATCATGATCTTGGTAGTATGCTATGAGGGTTGTCGGTGTTGCTGCTGGTCTTGTACAAAAACAACAGGAAATACTACGAATTCTGCAAATTATTGCACATCACACCATGATGATCATCATCCTATCCTGCCTTGGTCATTCAAACAGTTAACCCTAATCTCTCTCTCGGCTGCTCTGACTGACTGACTGAAAAGAGGATATGATGATGATTATGATATAAACGCAAACCGCAGAAGAAGAGCAACAATTTATATTACTCTGTTTTGCACACCGAGCTAAACTCTCTGACCAATAATAAAACGCTTACATAAACATACAGTAAACCTGTTAAACATCAATGAATCAATGCGGATTTAAAAAAAACGGTATTGGTGCTGGCTACCATCATCATCATCATCATTGGTACTTACTTGAACTATTTCGAAATTTGGAAGTCTATTTATGGTAGTGTAAGATGCAAGCAACATCATGGTACATATATTGTTGAGTTTTT
>JAANSP010001550.1:0-15030 GCA_036850745.1 Homidia socia | reverse complement strand
TGTACATTATTATAATGCTTCTGGCGAGACGCTGCCAGTTTAGCTCTAAAAATACTGGACCGATATCCAAGCAAATTCTTATTATTTCCTCTCAATAATCGCAACCCACATTTCACAATTTTCGGTCTAATCACTCCATTACTAGCATTAGCATTATTGAGCTCTTGGCTCAATTTCTCTTTTCTCAACTTCAATACTTCTATTTGCAGCTGCAATCTCTCCTTGTACAAGGTGCTGAGTAGATCCGATTCTTGAAGAGCCGCTGCAAAATGATTTTTAAGCTTAAAAAACTGTGATGTGGCTTGGCTTGCGTGCCTAATGCTGTTAAATATATCTCCACCGCCACCAGAGGATACTTCCTCTGTAGACTCGGAGGATTTTCTGTTCAGATTGATAATTTCATCAGAATGCCCAGGCTGATTGTTGTTGCTGTTGTTGTTTTGAGTTGAGTTTGATGCTGTAGTGAGCGCAGGTCTTAGGGATGCTGCTGTCGCAAGTTGCTGCAAGTGCTGAAGATGTTGCCTTTCTAGAAGAGCTGATGCAGCTACAGCAGCGGCTGTATTGGGGCCATTTGTTATATTCACACTGTTGGCAATTGAAGAAGAGTGGTGAAAGTTGGCGAGGGATGATGCATGCCCGTTATCTCGCTTGTTGGTGAGTCCTACACCGTTGGACAACTGTCCGTTGTAGTTGGCATAACGTTTCTCTGTGGCCATTGCCAACTCAACCTCTTCGTCGTCTTCAAGAAGCTCTTCGTCATCATCCACAAGGTCACCTGCCCGAGCAATCAAGTTTTCTCTATGAAGTAGACTGCTACTGACACCGCTTCCACTGTGATGGCTTCGGCCAGAGCGGCTGATGCTGCTGGCATAGCTATTTCTGGCACTCACGTTCACACGAAGATCCATTCCTTCTTGATCGTTCACTCCGGAATCTGACATAAACTCTGTTGCATTTCTCGAGTCACTCGACTCTTGATCTTCTTCGTCCTCATCGCTCATCATTGGACTGGGCGGGCCATCTCCCCCATGATTCCCGGATATTATGTGATTATTGTTGCTTTCACTCAATGTAATGATGGGTGTGAAATGAGCTGGGATAAAACTTTTGTCTTCAATGTAATCAGCGTACTTTGATGGGAACTTGTCCCCTGCTCCTGCATTCCCTAATAAACCAGCACTCAGCAGGCTTCCATATATTCCATTTGACTGGTTATTTATATTTCCACTAGAATGCAGCTGCAAAACACGCTGACTCAGCTCTGAAATCTTTCTTCCGTTTGTACCTGAGCCACCGCTAATGTGCATTTGATGTCTCATTTCCCACACTTCTTTTTTGGCTGCTGTAACCAAATTTTTCCATTTTCTCCTCACTTCTGCGGGTGTTCGTCGAACCAACGTATTGTTCTGATTTAAGTTTGCACATATAAGGCGCCAGATTTCTTGCTTCCGTAAATTTGTACTGGCGTCCGTGGCTTTGCATGTGAGGATTTCTCTATGCATTGCGAATTGATCGAGAAGGAACACATTCTCCGATTCTGTCCAATTTGGTTTCCTCCTCTCAATCCGCTTATTGTCCCTGTTGCTCATTTTTAACGAGTCTGTAGGTGAGTACTTCATCACATCACTAGCAGAAGGTGACGAATTATGAGCCATTCTACGAGTAAGTTGCAAAATTGTGTCCATAGTTTGCACCGCTCACATTTACTCACCCTTTGAGTAACAGGAGCGATTCATTTTGCATAGTCATTTTTTCCTTTTTATATGTCTTACGACAAAACAATTTTCTTAAACATTCACAACACGGGAAGAAAGTAACCGAGACGAGTGAGTATCTCTAAAACTAAAATGTAGTATTGTTACA
Organism: Homidia socia; assembly: GCA_036850745.1. Lineage (NCBI taxonomy): Eukaryota > Metazoa > Arthropoda > Collembola > Entomobryomorpha > Entomobryidae > Homidia > Homidia socia. The sequence goes on along the minus strand of JAANSP010001550.1, from coordinate 13,167 downwards.
AGAAAATTCGGCAACAAAATTGTAAAGGAAATTGAGAGAATACAATTTTTTCTAAAAGAGTAACTTTTTAAAGTTATTCACACTATTCACACTATGTACAAAAGCGATGGCACACGATGAGTATTATTGTTAGACTGAAAGTCCTTCATGCGGCTATACAGTTTGTTCGGAAACAAACTCTCGGACGGCAGCCGAGCAGCGTCCCAACCTATCCTGCTCAAAATCTGTTTGACAATTGAAACAAAGCTGTGTTGGTGACCTGGGAGTAATACTCCACAGAATCTGTTGAACTCAGAGAGAACCTCTGATGATCCTCTGACAGAAATCACAAAATCACTTTCTCTTCAAGTTTTGGGTTTAGTTTCCTAAAGTGATATGGTTATGGACTATCTAGTGTGACTGTATGACTGACTGACTGACTTTGGGGAGGGATGATGATTGCTATGAAGGGAACATAATATGGCGATGATGATGATCATGACGATGATGGTGGTGGTCATAGTCAGCCTTGCTTTGTTGCGTTGTGATGATGAGGATGCCCTTTGGTCAATGATACCAAGGAAAGAACCAATAATAAGCATATTAAACATTTGTGCCGTAGTTCTATGAATTATCTTCAACTGTACGGTTAACTAACAGTTATAATCCAAAAAAAATTTGTATGCACCGTCATAGGAGTCGCATAAAATTCATACATGATCGTCTTTGCTTGTTTTCATTTTCGATATCGCAACGCATCTCTTTTTTAGAGGTATACACAATAATATTTTGCACAAATGCATGCATCATGTATGCATTCATACGACAAGGCAATCAACAATATTGCCATTTTGCCTTCACGACGACGATAACATTGACCAATTGGACAACAACCTGTTTTAGGTAAGAAAAAGACAGCTTTTCCTTTTCATCAAGTTTTGGGTTTAGCAAGGCAAAAGGGTTAACCTGTTTTTACGAAAAACTTTTACTTCAGAACTTTAATAATAATCACACATGAGCACTATATACCTGCATTCGCGAGTATAGTTTATATAAAAGTTCATATATGAATGTGTGCATGACTTGTTACTACAATTCTTTTTAACAATCACTCATACTCGTATACTCATATCAAATCACCTACATATGTGTAGTGTCGTATATGCCATGATTTTATTCATCATTACGTACAGCGAACGACGTGCATGACTAGTTTATAAAAAACAAAATCATTCATTTTTGTGCGTTTAGGTATATAAGTGCAAGTGTGTAGCCCTCCAAGGGATTATATTGTTTTCTACTTTATGGGCATATATCACACAAAACATGGCTAAATGCATAAGGGCAGTAGGGATGGAAGAGCAAGAGCACAGGTCAGGCATACTTATATAAAACCATATCTACTACCTCCACATCATTTTTTTTATTACTGATCAGCAATTTTTTTTTCTCTAAAGCAGAAAACCCGTTTTGCAGCTTATTTTTGCTATCGCGCTCTTATGATGATACATTTTGGTGTACATACATGAGCATCATCATCATCGTCCACAACGTCGTCTTTTTCGTTTTGTGTCTGATTGAATTTCATCTTCGTGTCGGTCAATACTACCACTGCTATACTTATACTCCTACCAAGACAAGAGCTTACCTAGAGATTATTTTATTATTATTTCTACTACTATTTTCTTAAAAGTCTTCTCAGCTTAAAAACGCATTGTTGTTGTACTCTTATTTTTCGTATACAAGTGTCCACAAATTTGAGCAAAAATTATGTCTTGTGGTGCAGACTCTCTACGTTTTTATTGCACTCTCCCAAAACAGCTTACATGGCAAAGATGATAACATTTTTGTCTTAAATACGCATACATAATACAATTTTTAACTTGCATCTTGAAAAGGCCTTTGCATAGAATTGTTTTAGAACCACCATCGCCACGACATACTACTACTGGTCTAGTGAGTTCATGTCTTACTGACTGAATGACCAAATAATGCTGGCGTGATGGCACAAGTCAAGTGCCACTGACCGCTGATGATTACTATTAAACTTTACTTATGGCATTATTATCAAAGGATTTTTTTTCTAATGTTGTTATCAGATGAGTATGCTGCACATGCATTATGATACACCTGTATCAGTAGCACAAGTAGTTATTGTCCTTTGTCCTTTTAGGAATTGCATCTTTGTATCATCCATACAGGACTTTATCAATATCAAACACAACACAAGACGACAAATGTCTTAAAAACAAAAGTTTCAGTTTAGTAGACTGATTTTTTAAAAGTACCTACACATGTCGTTGTACACAACTGTTAAATGTATTTATTGTTGGCGAGAAATCATTTATTCCTTCATTAATTGTACCATGAGCTGATTATTATACCGTGTACAACATCCTTACAGTGACTCACCACCGCCTCCAAGGAGGGACTGTTGTATGAGTAAACTACCTTTTACAATGTGAGGTGCTGTTGGTAGCACGAACAATAAATAAACAAAATCATTGATTGATTGACTTGTGTTTCATGCACAAAAAGACGTTTGCTGTTACTAGCATGCTGTTGGCATATATGCATTCGTGCAATGAACGGTGGTTAAAGATCATAAAGTTAGGCCCTTGAAAGGACAAATAGACATGTATAATTAGCATGTGTAATAAGTAATGATCAAGTACATATTAAATTTTACATACGCTATATTATTAACAAAGATAAACAAAAAAATTGTTGACTCTCTCGTCCAATCTTGGGCACGCTAACATTTTCATTGAAATTTTGGCTACCTGATTGGCTTCATGTTTTTAGAAAATGCGCAACCCGGTTTGACATAATTCCTAATTGTTTGTGCAGTATACTATTTCTTTTAAAAGCAATGCACATGTGGTAATGTTGAGTGACTGATTGATGTTGGATATCTAGTAGATATTTTACAGATTGTACCTTTTGAGAAAACTACATTTGTTAAAGAAACAGGAAGACAACGTGTTCAGGTTGCAATATGCATGAAAAGCTGTTTTGCTTGCACAATCCCTTATACTTGGATTTTAAAGCAAAAATTTCAAAAAGAAGATGATCATGATGATGATGATATGACATGACTTTTATAAAATGGCAAGTAGGTAAGTCTTTTATGCATGACAATAAAGGGAGAAGATGTCCAATATTATGGAAATTTCCTGTGTCAAAAAAGATGAAATCTAATCTTTTTAGTTAGGAGGATTATCAACCACATTTTGCAGCATATCATGTAAATGGCATGTATCATGCAAATGGCAAGTTTTTTGCCATTTTAATGTTTGTAAAGTATGTTTGAAAAGAGAGGGTCTCTGTTCTCCCCAACAAACACAATTCTTCACTTTCATTTATGATGAAAATGAATGAGTAGTTAACTACTAGTTGATGATTACTACATAAAAATCAGTAATTCTTTTAAATAGACAATATCTAGGCAGTCGTATAGGTGCACTCTACTATAAAAATATTTATTATCTTGGATGAAATATGACACGACAAGACAACAACACGGGATTGTTTGGGGGTTTTAGTGCTTTTAAATTTGAGCTGCTTAGTTGAAAACAAGTGTACAGAAACTTGTATCTCACTGAGCAATATAACAACAAAAGAAGCTAAAGTTAAGTTTATATGCGCGTTATAATAATGAAACAATGTGCATTTAACAAAAAAATGTACGCAGCCAAATTGTCCTTACTGAAGATGATGATGATGATTGTTATTATTAAATTGGAATTGGGAATCTCAACTCAACCAGTCAGTCACATAAGAAGAATCTCATCAGGACAGGATGATGTTGATAACCAAAACAACATTTCAATATTATGCCCTCTCCCAAAAAATATCCCTTTACCTGTATGTAGTACATTCTCAAGAAGGACCTTGCTCCCTTATAATAATACACTATATAGCAAAAGCTTAAGGTGGTTAAATTCTATATTTGCCGACTTGCAATAATATTTTGTCTTGCAAAACATATATACACACATAGGCATAGATATATGGATACATTCATCCATGTTTGAAGTCATCATCACCAGGTCATTGGATTTGAACAAATAAAAAAATCTTGTAGGATGAAAGCGAAATGAATAAAAAACGTACATATTATTATTATAATTTTTTTCTTCTTTAGAGCATCAACCTGCTCTTGAGATTATAGCCCTTTGAGTGTCTTTTGGCTATTCTAAAATGTACAAGAGGATGATCAGTTTCATATAAATAAATACAGAAAAAAAGTTACTTTACAACATATCAACATTATTATTGTGTTGTTTATGTTATGTTACTTATGATGATGACGGACAAAGAATATATTTAAGTTTTAAGCATGAAGTTGACTTGCCATAAAAGGTTAATGTTACCTTTTTTCTTGAAAATCAAGTATCTTTCTTTCTCCCTTGGTGTTTTATTACCTTGACATGAGTCTCAGACTGTTTTTGTTATGTTACCCCTCTTGAGGGCACACAAGCTGTATTATACATCAAGAACAGTACACAAACAACACACACACACATGAGATACAAGATGAGAAGAGATTTTCATAGTTGTCGTGTGGTAAATAACTGACTAATATGCATTTTTGCAGTCTGGTCAAGTTATATTTTTGCTAAGCTGATTACTGTCTTTAGCGTTTTGTATACGATTTAATAACTACTGCAGTTTGTAATAGTATTATTATTATTATAGGTTGGGTGAACTATGAATACGATGTGGTAATGTACACGTAGTTTTTAGCAAGCTGTATAACAACAATAATAATAATAGCAATGCACTTTTCCTCATTTTCATTAAAATGATGATTAGGGGACTTGTTTTCGTGTGGATGTTCTAGAGGGGTAATTTTTATGCGTAATAATGAGTGATTGATCTGATGATGAGCTGATGGAAAAAAATCAAAATCTTATGCTTAGATTAGTAGTAATAATGAATAGGTAGGTATATAAAGTAATTTCATGTGCAAAAGTGTGTGTAGGTATTTCTTTTTTGTTTGTCACAAAACCAAATTTGAGACATGCTAGCTTTTCTATAAATTTATAACATACAACTATCGTGTTTTATGCAAAAATGTCGACGAGTAAGATTTTCTCAACATTATTATCTTTGCTTCCATAAGCAGTTGTAAAAATACATTTATTTAGTGCATATTTCCGGTATAGGAAAGTTTTGGCAAGTTTTAATGGCATTTATGAACTGGGCTTACAACAAACAACAAAAGAAAAGTGAAAACTACTAGCGTCTCCTGTGCTGCTGCTATAAGCTAACAGAAAACTCCTACGTGCTAAAAGCCAATATAGCTGCTAACTTTCCTTTCTCAAATCTCTCAACTTGTATATTAAAACATAAATATGAAATCGTGTAAATTCCTTAAGAATGATATTATATTGCAGATAAAAATGAACAGGAAAATGGACGCTTAAAACTAAACATGATTTATGTTTTAAGAGTCTAACAAACTTTTTTAATTTTAAGCTATACACACGTTACCAGCTCTCAAGTCTTTTTGGACAGTAAACGCACGTTTTCCAATATCATTTTCCACTGATTAAAAAACAAGGGTTATTTACTCATGATTAGGTAATGTTATCATGAAACTGTCTTATCATAGAACTGTATAGCCTAATTAAGAACCTCAACCCGATAAACCAGTTATCAGTTCAAAATAAATCGTAATTTGAGATTTGAACACAATGAAATACCATGATACGCTGATAACCGATTTGTCAATACATTGATGCAAATAAAAAACCGAATAGTAATAATACTATGCTTTACAATTAAATAATAACTTGAGTACCCAGTTGAGATGCTATATGAAAATGATGAGTGATCCCAAGTGCTACGATGGTATATATTTCAAGAATAGGGAATAGGAATACATAATAATCAAGAGGCAATATATATTTCTGCATAGGTACCAAATAATGTGCAATAAAAGTAGAAAAGCATAGATTTGAAAAAATAGAGTAAAAGTTTCGATCAACCTTTGAAGAGACTTTACACAGTTGTACTTTGCCCCATTTATTCAATTCTTTAAGCAATTTAGAAAAATGTTTTCTCCCGATGAAAAGGAAAAAATTGACGAGCTAAGAGAAAGAGTCAAGGATAAATTAGCAACGACAGAGCAACATGAAGACCATTTTTTGATTAGATGGCTTAGAGCACGAAACATGAACGTCATCAAGGCTGAAGAGATGCTCATAAAATCTTTAGAATGGCGAAAGGAAACAGGAGCTGATACAATACTAGAAAGGGAGGACTTTCCGGATAAATACAAGAAGGAGTTCATGTTTGGGTACTTTGGTGAGGACGACGACGGATGCCCTATACTAATTCTACCCGCAGGAAGGCACAATCACAGAATGTTAATAGAAGCGGAAGGAATGGAGGCATGTTTTCGGTGGAACATTGTGTGGATTGAAAAGGTCTTGGCAAAAATTCGTGAGCAACGGCAAAAAACCGGAAAACCAGTGTACACATACCACGAAATAATAGATATGGAATATTATTCGTATAAGGCTGTCACCTACAAGCCTGCTCTTGAATATATATTGGAAACCCAGAAAATGTTTGACGAAAATTATCCAGATATCCTCAAGAGCGCCACTATCATCAACGCTCCAAAGATTTTTTCACTTTTGTTTGCCATTTTAAAGCCTGTAATACCAAAAGAGACGCTTGAAAAGATTTCAATTCATGGAAGTGACGAAACTAGTTGGAAGGAAGCATTTGTTCAAAAGGGGTTTCCAATGCACAAGTTTCCTCCAAGGTGGGGAGGAACGTTGGATGGTTCAGATGAATTTTGCTCAGAGGAGGATGTATGGGTTGATGCTCCCATTCCATTGAAATATTTCAAGGAAGGTAAATGACAGTTTAAGGGAAAGTGAAATAAAAAACAATTAAGCAAATACTTGGTGACATTTAAATTTTATAAAAGAACGTCAGTAACATTTTGTATCCATTTTAAACAGTGCCCGAGGAAGACGAGGAGGGTTTCTTCACAAAGAAAATTGGAGCCCGAGATAAATTTGAGCTACGATACGCAGCGGTAAAAAGCGAAACCACAAACATTGAATGGAAGTTTAAAACAGAAAACCATGATATAGGTTTCCAACTTGCTTTCAAAGATGCTACTTCCGACCAGGAGCTCATATTTGTTCCAATGAAACGAGTAGAATCAAGCAAAACGATTCAAGAAGGCTCAAAAACAGTTAATTCAAGAGGAACTTTTATACTCCTTTTCGACAATCGGTATAGCTATACAAAATCAAAAAGTTTAAAATATAAAGTTACCATTTCAAATGTTTAGCAGATAAAAAATATTATTTAACCCATATATAATCATGTAGGTTGCTGTATTCAATGCTTAAAATTACTTGTTACAATTTTGTTATACAATTGAATTGAATTTTTCATGCTACATACTATATGTTGCTCACATTTGAAATGTAAATTAGAACCATGCAAAGAAGAGCTTATAAGTAATAAAAAATAAATATTCACCAGATACACACGATGATAATTCATTAAAATTATTCAGGAAGTCAATTAAAGAGGAAAAAAGACAAAAATACTCCAGTTCATAAAATTAGCTTGACTGAATAATATCGTGATCGTGATACAATCAAGGGCACCCCTGTCCAGGCTTTCCTGCATATTATAAATTATAATGTGTAGACGCTGTTGTACCAAAACCAAAAAATCATCACGTACGGCCGGGTCAAACTGGTAATTAAATACCCTGTCAACGTTTCTTCTTCTCAAGTTTCTCACGAACAAATGCGTGACAATCTCAATTATCAAAAGTCAAAAAAGCCAGTTTGAATTCATAGCATGTATAGGCACAGTTCATCAGATTGAAGTCATGATACAAATAAGCTACTGTGGAAATTTAAGTCATTTGAGCATTATTGTAGATGATGGCTAACTGTCTATAATATGCAACGATTTCCCATGAAGACGAAGCATATCTTTTTATCATGTTTTTAGTGAACATTTTAGGAAAACAAAACATGGAACTCGCAGTCAGCCCATTGGTTAATCACCTATAAGTTCACATGTGCAATATACAGATAACGCTAGCCGGTTTTGCACGGAACAGATACTGGTAACCAAACAAGAAGATTCAAATTTTATCTATTATAGAAAGCAAAATTGACTCTGTAGTGGTATAATATTATTAATTTAAAGTGGGTATAAAAAAGCAAGCATGCACAAAATAATTTACTTGATATTATTAAGCATCTAATTTATAGGTACTATATACCCTGTTGAATAGCATTTCAAAATGTTGTCTAATGAAGCGGTAATAGTAAGCACACCAAGTAAAACAAAACAATAGGTCACATTTATAACTTAACAAAGAGTGTGGGAAAATGTGGAGAAATCTTGATTGTTATATGTACATGTGAATGCTCCACATTTTGCTGCACACTTTTGAAACGCAAGATTAAGAAAATATATATGGCAATTTTATTTCACAGGAAAACCAAGCTCAAGCACATTGAAAATTCATAAGCACCTATACTAACTGCTAACCACAACACATGCACTTTAAAACTAACTTTATACAGTAGTAATGAATATTAACTGAGATTATTGCATTACTGTTTTTGCAAACCATGCATACGTTCGTTTTTTCATAAGCTTCGACTTCCCGAATGTCCTTTAAACCTTGAAAAATGCTACCAAAACCGTTTTTAGTATGTATTTTTGCTGAAATTTCGGTAGGAAACATCACAAGTGGAAAGAGTGAGTAAATTATAACTGGTGGAAAATGTATTTTTGCTGAAATTTCGGTAGGAAACATTACAAGTGGAAAGTGTGAGTAAATTATAACTGGTGGAAAACACTTGGATGAAATTTCAGAATCCCTTAGAATTATCAGGGTAGGTGTAATAATAAACATGTTATTTTAAGGAGAAAACTTGACTAAATCATCGGATCATTGTTGAAATATTTTTACAACAACAACAATAATCGCGATCTTTTATTTTTTTAATTTCCTTTAGTGTGCTGTGCCTGGTTTTGATTATTTTAAAAGTGGGACCACTAATCATCTCAGCCAATATGACTCCAAAAAATTTTGAAATGTCATTGTGATATTGTAGCTGAGTAAATACGTTTTTTCTAAAAAAAATTGTGTGGAAAATAACGAGCACCAGAGTTCTTTTTGGGGAACAATGTTGGATGCATTTGTGTTTTTTCTTCTTAAACTGTCGCTCATCGCCCTTGGATTTTGCTTTCTANACCAGAGTTCTTTTTGGGGAACAATGTTGGATGCATTTGTGTTTTTTCTTCTTAAACTGTCGCTCATCGCCCTTGGATTTTGCTTTCTAATTGTCTGTTTATGTGTATTTCTTGTACTCAGATGGTATCGGAAATCTAAGGAAGTCAACCGAAGGTATTTTAATTGGGAATTTTTCATTAATTTTTTGGTAAAATAATACCTTATGATATCTGATAAGGCTTTTTAAACAAAAATGTAGGATTTTTTAAAAATTAAACAAGAAAGACGAAGCGTATGTTTTAAAAAACGTATTCAGAAGCTTTTGTTTTCCATAAACACGTGTGAATATTTTTTTTGTGATTCTATGCTATACTAATCAAATTGTGCATTATGATATGTATAAAAGAAAGAGTGGAAAAGAAGAACTTAATAGACTTGTTTTTTGTATCTTCTTCAGCAATACGAGGAGTTGAATGCTGTCATTAAACTCATTAACTCGTCAAAATCTTCACTTCATACGATTGCTTCATTTGTACATATATGAACAATGGATCATCATTTTGCCATGATGTGAATTCTCGGGAAATTAAATAGCAGTAGCTATAAAATAAAGGTTTTAATGAAGGTACTAAAAAGATACCTTCTTATACTTTTAGTATAAGAAGATTGCTAAACTATTAAAGCTTTCTTCCAGCGAGATGTCTTGATGCCCATTTTGCCCTTCATAAAACCAAATAGCTGTTACTGATTTTTAAACCAAGGGAGTACGGTACTGTAATTTACCATAAGACTAAATTAAGTACTTTCCCTGTAGGTTGCGTTGTAAAATTAATTTTTATAACAAGTATCTAAAAGTGTAGTATTCAATGATTACATTAGAGCTTGTAGCAAGCAACACAATGGTAATGCCAGACAGGGATCTAAAAAGGACGACAAAACTACTTTGTGCTGCTAAACACTTTGTTAGTAAAAAAATAAGAATGAATTAGTTAGACTGTGAAATTGTATGTATATACATCTGGCTGTTTGCAAACTCAAAATGAGAAGGTCACCGACACCAGTGAGCACTTTATAGGGATCGGTTAGAAGAAACTTTTTATATTATTTGTTCTCCTCCTGATGTTAAAAAATGTTAGTAGTAGTGCTCTTCATCATCAATATTTTAGCACCTTCAACCAATTTATATTAATAGTCCAAATATGAAAAATAATTAGTCTGTCTTATTACATCCCATATTTAACTCAATGCATTCAAAACCAGTCAGTCGATCATTTCTTAAGATTAAACATCACAATCACCGCGCAGCGCAAGTATCTAGTTTTGAAAGGAGTAGTTGAGGAGGACGTACTAATTGCATGCTACTTTTTTGTCATTCTACTTCAATCTTCAAGGCAGCTTCGACAGGCAGTAATGCTGCAACGAGATGCAACTCCTGTTTTACTGCTTATCATCATGTCGAAACAAATTAAATCACTGTACTGTTAACACATTGAGAAAACAGGTATATGCATTCTGAATACAAAAAAGTATATTAAATTGAAAGTACAATATATACATAATATTATGGGATCAACAAACCTGTGACAAAAGTTTTTTTTCTAGCTCACTAATTTGAATTCATTGACCAATAGCCAAAACTTGAAGCAGAAAAAGGGATTGGGTAAATAAATAGGGATGCATGGACTAGACCACATAATAGGTAATTTAAGTATACTGACCGAATCGTCAAGCCTTTATGTCAGCCTACGCACACATGCATACCTACAGTTAGTAAATTACAATTATTCAAAGGCGCAGGCACAACTGATGTTTAATCATGTGAAAAGAAGAGTTACAAGATTTCAGATATTCATTTATCCAACTTCTATACTCGGTTTCGTTTCGTGCCTGACTCTCATGAATTCAAATGCCATATTATTATATTTTGTATTTTGTTATTCGCGTTTGTACTTTTTAATACTATGCTACATTAAAATTCACTTGATTTCGTTAAATAAATAAGAGTTGCGGAGATACATTGTAGGGTGATCTTACTTTGATAAATTCTTTTTGTTTTTGATACGTAATTGTTGTATTATTGGAAATAACCTGTTGTGTTTAGGACTCTAAATAATTTACGAGATTGAATTTCCAAACGACAACGTGGTGAATATTTTTAAATGTTACATAAAAAAAGTTGTTTAATTGCCTTTGCAGTTGAAAAGAAAAGTTAACCAGGGACTATCGCGTGGGTCGAGATGCGCCATTGAAGACAAAAATTAAGGCATTGAATTATGCATAGCAATTTATTTTCATTCATTCGCAATACTAGTGAGAAAGTAGTTTGAACCTCATTTCATCTTTTCCAGCACGATTGCTATAAATATGTAAACAAATGGAAAAAGTAAGTGACTCGCACGTATAGGGAGAAATTAAAAACTATTTCATGCCTTAGATTGGATATTTTACGATAGTAAATTAATCATACAAAGTCTAAAAGAAAATACTCTTAAGGCCAATCAATAGTTCTATTAATTCTTATCAGATTTTGGCATCTGCTAAATACGACAGGGTTGATAAATCATTCTAGGATTTTCCAAAATTTGTCATCCTACTTGGCTCATCTTTTGGCAATTAATGAAAGCGAAATTGAAAACTACTCCCTTGTAAATCCCCAGAGTCATTAAATTCTCTGAATATATTGCAATCGTATTTTTTTTACACATTTTTGTTAGAAACATACCGGCAGCACTGAACAATTTGCAGCATTTTAAACATGGTCACCTTAAGGGATTTTGCTTTTCATTGCTTAACACATTATTCTGCTGTTTAGTCATTGCATTGTTTGGTTTCAGGTAGATTGTTTGTAGTAATAACGGTTTTTGAGTTGTTGATCTTAATTTATTATTGTTCATTTGAGATCAAGATGCATTTATGCTGCTTATAGGTATTATGGTTATGTAAGATCATTGCGAATCATAGTGTATATGATACTGTATCATAATGTTATCCCGTTCTTAATTTTTGTACTTTTAATTCACCTGCATGGTGTAGGTAGGTGCTTATTCTAGACTACGCGGCTGCGACTACGCATATATCTGCACCTGAATAAAGTGCGAGCGTTTATCTTGAAAAAGGAAGAGAAAGTGTACTAGTAGGTTAATGCCAAGAATATATCATTGCGGAAAATATAATCCTATAATGTATGTATATCCATACGCAAAAACGTTGAAAAGTGATTTTAATCATAAAAATGTACAAACAAGTTTACCATTTGCAGTAGTTTTGATTTCTCAGCAGAATGTCTAAGCGCGTAATAGACCATGTCGAAGGACATTTAATGATAAACAATGCTCGTATTAGATGAGCAATGCTAATATTATTGATGTACTGTTACACGCTTATTTTACGACTAGCAAGAACATGTTGTATTGTATTTAGGCATTGTACTTTAAGGTAGGGTGACTTTTTGAACAATCGACAATAGAATGGTTGATGCACCGTAAAATATACAAACTGTAAAGCACATATAGTAGTAGTCAGTAATTTGGAAGAAGGAAAATAATTTTATAGAATGCATGGGTACTTATTTGCTGCACAACTTTTTATAAAATATATATTATACACACATTTTTTGTGTGGGGTATACATATGAAGGTGTACTAATCGTCTCGTCGTGACTTTAAATGACTGAGGATAGGTGAGCAGAAATATTTATTAAATACGTTAAGAAGCTGTCATGCAACTTTCAATTTCAGTTGAGGTTCAAAAGCATTTCAAAAGTCCTTTTTGGTAAAACGGTCATTTTGTAACTCCGTTGCGCTTGGAGCGAAAATGCTGATGAGTCAATATTGAAAACGCAGCCCCTAAACGTGACCTCAAAGCGCCCTGGTGTAACAAATAAAAAAGCGCCCCTTTAAGACAGTAGCGTACGCAGACTTGAGGTCTTGATACAAGTCTGTCAACTT
>JAANSP010001549.1:0-15031 GCA_036850745.1 Homidia socia | reverse complement strand
AAAAAGTGTGAGCGAGCAAATATCCCATTCTAATTCCTTTGGCCTTTTTCGCCTGTTTGAAGTTTAAGCCTATTCTCTTTTTTTCCCGTATCCACTTTGCATGTTTGATCTAAAAGGTTTTTTTTCTCTCATGTGAGCTCTCTCTCTCTCTGATGATGATGATAAAACTCATCTTTCCTGTTGAATAATGATGAATATCGATGTGAGTGGTGGTGGTGATGCAAATGATGTAATGTGGATTCGCATTCACACATTTTGTGAGCAAAAAAATAGAAAAGAAAAAATGCTTCTTTAACAAATATACAACAATGTATTTTAAATTGAGACAACAATGGTGTACAGCAAACTGCTAAAGACAGGCGAATATTATCAGCTTATTGCAGTACTCTTTATCGAGGGAATGTACACTGAAGAATTCAACACGTTATCTTTCCACTCGTATCTACCACCACCACAATAATGATTATTACTACAACGTGTCAAGTCAAAAACACTTCTACTTCTCTTCGGATAAAGGATTTTCTGCTCTAATAAATAAAAAAACGAAGCAAAGAAGAAGAAGAAAAGAAAAAAGATGAAATAAAAAAGCATCAAGAAGAAGAAGAAGAAGAGCTCGCATTCCGTCAGTCAGTCAACAGAAAATAATATAGTGTTACAAAGTCATGCTAGAATAATAAAAATAATAAGGATGAAAAAATAATGCATCATTGCTCAAAGTCAGATTGAGTCGACTGCAGTTAATGTCATTACTTCTGCTAATTGCGCTCACCACTACCATCATCATCATCGTCATCCCATCACATTCGAATCCACACTAGAATATTTTTCCCTTCTATTCACTGCCTTGGTGTTTTAACACACATCCGTACGGATTGCATGTGTGTGTAAGTACATGTGTTTATAAAAGTAACATATTTTTCATCGTGAACTGTAAAAAAATGGCGACTGCGATTGTAATAATAATAGTAATGAGCAATCATTTTTTTATTCTTTTTTCTTGTGTTGGTGATTGCTTTGTATTATTAGAACGGCGTAATCATGGTCATCTCATCGTAATCGCCTCATCACAGTCACTTTTTGATGCTCACATTTTATCTTCATTTCTCGTCCGTCGTCATTAAAAAAATAACGACAATAATGAATGAATGAATGAAAGAAAGAATAGTACATGGCGGCCATCTTGATGATGATGAAGAAGAAGATGAGGACGATTGCAAAAGGAAATCATTTGTAATTAGAAGAAGAAGAAAAAAATTTTCTTGCCGAATGCCTTCACCACTACGAAATTAAGAGGAACTATGTGATTATTGTTTGCAGGCATGTACATACCAAAAGGAAAAATGCACGCAAGAATGTGAACTTGCACATTAAAGCAAATCATCATTAATAATAATATTGCTCGTCTAATAGTTCAGGTGCTCAGGTGTCAGCCTGTAATTTTCTTTTGGCGTGCCGTGCGCGGTGGCATTACTGTATCACTACATAATTAGACTGTCCAATATAAAATAGTAGTGCTGGTGTTGGTGCTATAGATATCTGATGTCTTTGCTAAAAAGTGATTAACACTACCTATATTTTTAATAGAAGCAAAAAATAATTGTTATAATCAGAGGGAAAACAGGTGGAGGAGGTGCTAACCATAATGACGATGACGGGTGACGATGAACGGTAATGTCTAGAAGGAAAAATGTTGATCAGGTCACAAAAAAGATAAATAGTGCAATCGCATTGGTATCATTATTATTGCTATATGATTATGCTAAGCTAGGAATAATTTTCCAAGTGACTTTTGTCCACAAATGTCATGCCAATTGTGGTAATGATCAAGGACCCACCTACTTAAATGCTTGCAAGACGAGAGCAATAGCTGTAATAATTTAATGGCAGTGGTGTGGAGCAACAAGACAGAAGCAATAACAATCCATGTATATATTTCTACTTGAGTGTGTGCTCTGCCTTCTGCTGTTGCTTGCTGCTGCGTGTGTGTATTGTTATTTTTTTATGGTTTCCATTACTCCATCATCATCTGCAGTCATTTTTGGGGCATATTTAGCATCTGCTCCTGCTGCTGTTGCTTCTGCTTATTGTTATGATTATATATTTTTGCGGTTGTTGGCAGTTACTGTGGAAATCCTCCTCCACATGTACACTATTGCACATACACGCTCACATGCGAGTAATTTTGTCAATTGTGGGGAAAATATGAAAGTGAACCTGATGTCAAGTCAACAAAAGAGAGAGAAGATTATTACTACTGCTGCTGCTGCTCTGACGAGAAACAAGGAGAAGAAGAAGAGTAAATTATTATGATTATTGTTTTCGTTGCTATTGTTAATGCAATTGTGGTAAGGGTAGTGGGTAGATTGTGGACGGGGCGACCATGCAGGGCAATAGTAATAACAATATCAGCAACAATGAGGATAAAGAACATACTCGTGCAATCTATATGCAATATTAGTATGCATGCAGTTTTTTTGCTTGCTTGCGTGTCGTTATTGTCGTAAATGGATAATGGCTAGAGTTAGTCGAACAGAACGAGAGACATAGAGAGAGAGAGAGAGAGAGAGAATAAGCAGAGAAGAGCAACAAAGAAAAAAAGCTGCACACCCTTAAAAACCCCATGAACTTGTGCAAAAATTCTCATCTTTAAACGTGATACAATATATTATACAATACATAAAGTTACACTTATGGCAGAGTTTGCACAATAACAAGAGGGGAATAAAACTAGAGGAGGACATCAATAACAGGAGTAAGTACAAGTGCGGCCAAGACGGGAACGGTTTGGTGTGGTGATGAGTGTGTGGACCGATACATTTGCCATTGGCTAATAGCATAGTTAGAGAGAAAAAAAAGCTCTTTCTTCTTATCTTCATTTACAGCTTTTTTTGATACGAGTCTCTTGAGTACATTTATTTTTTTTACTATTCATCTCATTTATTTACTACTTCAGATTCCATTAACACCACCACCACCACTTATTTTTCACCCACCACCAGTTGTGCCGCACCGCATCAATATCATTGTACTTGCACACATGATACAACAACAAGGGACATATTATTATTACTACATAACTTATAACAACAACAACAATGATACCGCAAACAAGACGAAACACAAACTTGTACACCACACCACTCTGATTTTTTTCTTAGACGATAACCCCTCAGTTGGGAATAAACAACCACACACTACCACTATTACTACAGAAAAAATGATACAGGTATAAAACAAGTGTAAAATATAGTTTGAAAAAGTCATTCATCTCTCTATTGTCCATCTATCCGTCCACAATATAATAAATATACTTGCTTTACTACTTATATAATAAAAACACACAATTTTTTGCCATCTTTAAGCCAATTGCTGTAGATAATTTTTTGCTTGTGATGATGAAGATTAAGACAGAGTGAGAGAGAGAGAGACAGTGATCAGGATGATGATGATGACGACGATGGTCGTGGCTTCATTTGGTTTGCTTTTCATTTAAACCTGTTCTATGCATGTTTAGTGCATCTGCATAAAATGTAATAATAATAACAAGAAGCAAAAAAAGTCTTTTCAGTTTCATTTCATTCATTCATTTATACCTGAGCTGCTTGCCTTTTTCTGCATATTACCCGCTTAGCAATTACCTACTACAACTTTGATGATGACGGGATGTCGTCATTTAACCTGTTACTGCTTTAACTATTACACTTTTCTTGTCTTGTAATTACGATGCTGCTTGCTGCTGCTGCTCTGCTACCTCTTCAAATTCTATTCTAGTTGGGGTTTTTTGCATCTCTAAAAATATACCTATGTATTTCTGTTGAATGCTTAAAAACGGCCACCAACATCTCCATCGCCATCAACAACTCTACTTGTTCTCCTTCTGGTTGTTTTATTATTTTATCCTGTTGTTGTTGTAGCGTCTTCTTTTCATTCGGATAATAATATACCCCTCTCCTTCTTTTTCTTATAAAAATGCACTTTTATTTATTTTATTCATTTAATATCAACAGCAGTAAATAATATTATCAATGAAATCAAAATCACCACAGGAAATATGTATTCTGCTTCTGCTTCAATCCGATTCGCCTCCTCTCCTTTCCCCTCTCTGCAAAAAAACTCACCATTTTCTGCCGTCTTTGTTCAATGCGGTTTTCGTTTTTAGCAATAATAATAATGACAGCTGGCTTGTTGTTGTAAAGAAGACAAGATATAAATACTTTATTTTATTTTTTAGAACAGACAATCACACTAAACTACAGTGCTTTGCTGTTGCGTAAAATAATACGCCTTTTTCTGCATGACGCATTCAAATCGCAAAACAATAGATAGATACAAACAACTTGTACTACACCATCACCACTGCTGATTGTTGTACACATGCAATGCAAACACGGCACAATAATGAAAAATAGTAGTACTAATAAAAATAAGCTAACTCGGCTCAGTTGAAACTTTAAAAAGCTGCATGGTATATTTTTGTACTTTTACATCTCCTTCCTATTTTTCTCACTGTTTACTTTTAACAACCGTCAATTTTATTACCGCTGCTGCTTTGGTATTGTATCGGTGGTTAGTGGTGGTGGTGGTGCCGCCTACGCAGCATATCACATCGCTGTGCCATGCCACCACCACCACCACAACAACGACAAAATGTTATTTTGTACCTTTTCGTCTATAATTTTATATTTCCCTTTCTAATTCAATTAGAAATCACTTTTTAATGATGATGATAATAAGTAACGTCCTTACAATTTTTAATAGGATATAAGTTTTACTTTTTTATTGATAAATAATGCTGCTGCTACTCTATCGCTCTTTATCATTTCCACTCCACACGGCTACTTAAATGCCAGTCAACTCTAGTGTGCTATTAGGCGCTGCTTAATCCTCATTTTCCCATTTTCCTTGTCACCTCTTCAACAACATACAGCACGAAAGTGAGGCAGTAGTAGTAGTAGTGAGACTTGACGTTTAAGTTGTTTATTATTGTGGGAATGATAAACGCCTTTTATAGGAAAATGCGCAAAAAAATAAATACAATAATAACAGTGCATATAAAAGATTCATTCATTTTGTGTGTGTGCTCTCCTCTTTTTTTCTTTTGCTTCTTCTCACAGCCACTTTATACATAGTTTGTAGGCGTTCTGGGTAGTTACCTCTCCATAATGGTAATAAATAATGTAATAACAAAGTGGTAGTAGCAGGAGCAGCAGCAGCAGTGATGTGGCAAAAATCCACTTTTATATGGCAAGCATAATAAAATAGAGATGACAATAGTATTAATAATGTACTTCCTAGAGGGAGAGAGAGAAACGACGACGACGAGATTCTAGTGTGATGTGGGCAGCGTGGGACAGCAAAAAATATATAAATATAATAGGTATGTAGGTATGCCTAAACGGTAGCACCAGCAACGAGCAGAACATGGTGTTATTTTTCCCTGCCTTGAGCACTTCAATAATATTAAGAGAGAGAGACGTGCAAAATGCGACCACCTTTTTTGCAGAGCATTTACTATACACTGAATTCACTACAAAAAAGGCGAAAATGGTCACGTTGAATAATAAAAGTGAAATGACAAAATATTTAGCTGCTCAGCCTCTGCTTTTGGGTGCTGTTAAATGTCTTACTCAACCTAAACTCTGCACTACATAATAAATACATGTTATGAAATATGTATGGGGAGACGTACATCAAAAATAGTACCTAAAGAAAGTTATAATATTTTTTATAATAAACACAAAAAATATATACTTATACCAAATTATACGTATATATCAACTGACGAAAACATAAACAAAAAATTTCCACTTTTTTCAGGCCAAACTTTTTCTTCTATGCTGACTGACCAGCAGTAAGAGAAGAAGTAGTAGTAGCAGTAGTAAATACGTACCATAATAATAATTTATAACTTTTTCCATCATATTTACTCTCCTTGAAGTAAAAAATGTAGACTTTAAGTGGTTGTTGTGTTCATGTTATGTTTTTGTTGTTGTGTTTGTTTTGTTTGACGTGAACTTTACAAAACAGGCCTCACTTTTTTATTTTTTTCTCATATTACTTTTGCCATTTATGCACATATATCACCAAAGTTTTGTAACAAAAATGACAATCCTTTTTTTTCTTTTTTTTAAAAAGTAAAAAGAAAAGAAGATGTAACGGAAAATGAGAGAAAGAAAAAAAAACAGGGTACATAAAACCAGATGACAGAACACCATAAAAAATGACTAATATTCTCTAAAAAGCTGATTTGTTCCTTCCTTCTTCCTTCCTTCTATTCTTACTAAAGAAAAATAAAAACATATTATCTGTCATTCATTTTTTATACTCCACCACCACCAAAGCAACCAAAAAAACGGAAAAAAAGAAAGAAAAAATCTGACATTGAATTAGTTGTTGACGTTGTCTCTACTTCTCACTACAATACACACTGCTACATACACCATCATCGTCCGCTGTTGCCTTATGTTGTCGGTGTAAACTAGCATTTCCAAGCATTCCACACGGCACATTAAGCCTTAAAAATGGTTGCTGGTACAGAAAAAAATACTTTTTTGAAAAGAACGAGCAACGAACGCACTTGTAATTTTGTCAAGGTAAGGATCCTGTTGACAAAAATAAGTGTAGATACTTATTCTCCTCTTCCTCTTGTTGTTCTTCTTCTACATTCCGAACTATGTGTTTGGAAATATTCCCGTGTACTTTGACCATTTTCTCTACACGTCATACCTCCTTACTACTGCTACATGGTTAACACTTGCCTTGTTGCTAAAGAAGGAAGGAAGCGAGGAACGTGCATAATCATCTCCTTTTGTGGCCAAAGAAGGAAGAGAAAAATACCTTTCTGCTGGAGAGTGCATCAACCATACAGAATCTTTTGCTGCTGCTACAGCCCTCAGTACTCAGCAACAACAACAAGTACAACTTTGGAAAAATATCACATCATCATTATATCCAACCTAGAAGGTATCTATATATTTTTTCCAGCTGCACCAGACAAATGAAACAACTTTTTTTAGATGGAAGAAAAAAAAAGAAAAGACGTGATTTGAAAGGGAAGAGGAACGGACAACAACAGAAAATAAAGTTTAAAATGGTGTTGTGAGCCCACACCAACAAACAGCACTAGCGCTGCATTTTCATTCTTGCAGGATCATCATCATTATCATGAGAAGGATGAGAAGGATGAGAAGAGAACGACGATGAAGAAAAAAAGGTGGTGGTGATGATGATGATGATTATGTACCCTCGAGGATTTTTCCACTGCATCTCTCTCAAAAAAGGAAAGAATGTGTTTACCATGGCATACATGCAGTTTATTTTGAAGCGCACGTAGTAATAGTAGTAGTAATAGTAGTAGCTTTTGGGTATCGTACTACATTTATAATACAAATTTTTGTAGACTTTTGTGTGATGTGTGAGACAGGGTGTCTCTTTTTCTCTCTCTCTCTCTCTTTTACAAAGTCTCTTTTTTGCCTTGTTATAATAATGCTCTTTGGTGGTGTGGTGTCATAAAACTTTACAAGCTCAACTACAAATTTACACCTAGTCAAATCTACTACCAACTACTATTACTCTGCCATCCTCCCAACATTTTTTTCTTCTTTAAAGTTCACAAAGCAGCAGCGCATATAATCAGTACAGTTTTTTGTGCACTACACTAGTAGTTAAAAAACCAAAAGAGAACGAGAGCTTTGTAGAGCTGTGGCGTTGTCACCATTCACCTCCACCATCACACATTCCCCTCTCGTTATTTTGGTTGTTGTTATTGTCATTGTCGTCGTCATCATCATTTTTTTCTGGATTTTAATTTTATGATATGATGGTAGTAATGATGGCACAAGACAAAGAGAACATCTATTTCGTTTAACAAGCAAAACGTTTTTCTCCCATGCTAACATCATCATCATCGTCGTCGTCATTATTCTTTTTTTTCTCTGCCAGCCTAATCTTGTCATTTTTGCATTATTCATTTCATCATTATCCTTCTCTGTCTGCTATTTATTTTAAAACTGTTCACAGTGCAAGCACGCTCACACACACAAATTGGCTGTTTATGCCTTGTGTTTGAGCAACAAGATGACAACACAGCAGCGTCGTGATTTTGAAATGCTTGCAAAACATTTCCTTCGTGAACTTTGCATCCTGTCAAAAAAATTTACTATAAAAAATATATTCCTGTGAATTGTTGATCTTGTCGTTATGGACACGACCAATTTTCCCTTGTGTTTATTTTTTCTCGTCAAGTGTATCAGAGAGAGAGAGAGAGGAATGGAGTCAGAGACAAGAAGATAAACGCAACAAAGCCAAAAGAAAAAGTATATACAAAAATATACACAGGTAAAGTCGACATTTTAGAGCAGCAGCATCATCATCATCAGAGGGAAATCATGACTGGGAAAGATTTTCATGACGACAACATGAAGATGATGAGAAATGCATGAGCAGCAGCATCATCATCATCAAGATAATCATGATTATTACCATCATCAACATGCTCATGATTACGAATTCGTTTCTAACTTGACAAGGCAACAGCAGGAGCAGGAGCAAATAAGCAAACCCTCATTTTTACGACTTGCACTCTACCTGTCTAACACAATTTTAAGTTGGCTTTAACTATTTTTCCATTTTACTTTATTTTATTTTTGTGCAACAGCGACAAAAATACATTGGCCAACAAAACTATACAAATAAATTATTTAAAAAGACAAACAGCAAGAAAATGAGAAAAGACGGAGGTAGTGAAGAAGACAAGCTGTTGTCAAAAGTTTAGCAAAAATGGCACCAATAATAATCGTCATGCACTCTCCATCATCATCATCATCATCTTTCATGTCATTTCTTTAACTTGCCTATAAGCTTTCTACCTACCTAGTAACAATAATCTCACACAGCAAGTTTTTCAAACAAAAAAGACGCTATCACATCACTTTTTGAGATTTTATTTTCAAAACTCCCACAACATCCTCCTCCCTCCCGTTTCCTGACGTTCTCATCATCTCATTATTATTATTATATACTTTTCTCTCTTATCTCTTTTGAACAAGATAATATATTTATATTAGATTCATCATCAGCATTGTTGCTGCTGCTATTATTATTATCATTTCTATTGTATGGTTATAAATGCATGCATGCATGCATGCACACACTGCAACAACAATAATAAACACAGAAGAGGGAGACGAACGACAAGAAGGAGAAGAAGTTCAGCCAACTTGAAAACACAATTCCATATCGTGAGGACATTTTCTTTTCTTATCCTTTTTTATTCTCTTTGACTTGCTTTGCGTCAGCAGAAGCAGCAAGTAGACATGCATATATGTACCTAACGTCCGGTTTTTCATGAGAACGCACCTGAATTCACACAGACACACTTAAGGAGAAAAAAACTAGCTCTTCTCTTCTCCTCCATCCGGTTTTTTCCCATCGCTGCTAAAACACTATTACTTGTCTCAGGCATCAGAGAGAGAGAGGACCATGGCATAAGCACAAGAACTTTTTTTAGTGTTCACCTAATCAAGTTCAACTGCTGCTGCTTGCCTGCTTACAACCCCTTGCATGTGATTTTATTATTTTTATTATTATTATCCAGAGAAGAGAAATGTGAAATTATAACAAGAGGAAAAATGAGAAAAAATACATGAGAGGGAAATTACATTTTCTTCAAAACTCAACAACCTCAGTGGATTGATAAAATATTAGAGGGAAACACACAGTATGAAGAGAGAGAGAGAGAAGTAGCTTGAGGTAAAAAAGAAGACAGTCTCTAGACAATTTTCTCCCCTTGTTTTTGTGCAGCTTTAGCCATTTCACAAACAGAATTGTTCTCTGTTTGTTAATTACCCAAATGAAAACATTGAAAATGGAAAGACACTAGAGGAGAAGAGAAAGAGAGGTGTACAAGTAGGAGCAGAGAAGAAGAAGAAGAATAGTCCAAGCAAAACTTATTATCCCGTGTGAAATGAAAACACACTTAGACACAACAGCAACAAGACACACACGCACATACACAAACTCTTTAATATTATTATTAACAATAAGTAATGGTGGTGGTGGAGGTAGAAGCGTACCTCTGTGGGATAGTAATACCTACATTTTTTACATAACAGGATAATTGCACACACAGGAACATTAATTAATCTTAATGTTAACAAATAATAATATTAATAACAAGAGCAATATTTGCAAGCAAGGAAGACAACTTATTATTATGCATTCATTTCCCTTTGTGACTCTTGAGCACTCTCAACAAGCTAATTTTAATCACATGTAAAAACCAGTATACTCGGGTTTCTCCAAATATTTATTTAGAAAACCACCAAAGCGCTGCGCAGCATTTATCATTATTTATTATAGAAAAGACAAATTGAGTTGATGATAAACTTACTTTGCTATTTTAGCAATAATATTCCTACGTAGAGCAATGGTTGTGTAGATGAAGATTTTTTTCCAAAAAGTCTGGAAAGTTAAACAAGATGTTTCTTTTCTTGAGTCACTTTATTCAAATCTAATGATAATCCAATTGATAGGCAGAGAGTTTAATAAATATGTTTTTTTCTATCGTTTCTGTCCCTTTATCAAAATACGAAGAATTTAATAACAAGCCGAAAATGTATGCGTGGACACGCACACACACAAAAGCACTTTCACATTTAAAAAACCCAACTTGCAAACTCGCTCGCACAAAATCCACAATGTATTCTCTTTCTTTCTGTGTGAAAAAAATCAAATTTCATTTGCTAATGAAGTCGTTCAGCACAAAGCAAACTAAACAGGGCAAAAGTTGAAGATAAAAATGTAAATGAGGATGGATTTTTTTCCAGCTTTTTCGAAGATAAAAAAATCCGTATTTGCTGATACTCATATAATAATCATATCATTATTATTAGAATATTTAATACGCCTTGAGGAGGATGATGTTAATGATGATGCTCTCTCTGCTCAAGAAAAGAGAAGAAGATGAGCAAAAACAGCACAAAAACTTTGCAAACTCACTATCACCATGTTATAGAAACAATAACAATATTTGTTACCACCGTCAGCACACACAAGCACACCAGCACAAAAGCACTTGGTGTACGCTCAACTGCTGCTGAATGAATACTGAAGCAATTGGCTGGGGAGACGTGAGAGGTTACAACATTTGCTGGTGGAAGCAGAACAAGAGCGACCGACAACAAAAAACAACGAGCAGTAGTAGTAGTATTCGCTCTGCTCGCGCAAAACTTTTGTCGTCTTTGCTGCTCAGAGATAAAACTCGTATCCATTTTTATTAAGGTGGCCGTGTTGTTGGAGTGCGGTTCTACCAGCACACTGGTACAAGTGAACAGCAGCAGCAGCAAGTACACGCCGACGACGAAACAACCAAGATGAAATGCACGACGTGATATTATGCCATGATCATCATCACCACCAGAACTACCATACTTAGTTTCTGCTTCTTTTCTAGTTTTTCCCGTGTCTAGTAAAACATTAAATGTAAAGCCAAAATTCAACCGGCAGCAGCAAAAGCAGCAGCACACGGGCATAGAAAAATTATAAAGAATCTTTTTTTCCTAGCGTACCATTATTATTGTTATTATCATCCATTGCATTTGAAAACGTTACACGGTGCTCTTGTTGTTTGGATTTTTGGTAGTGGAACTGGAACTTGTGTGTGTGCAGGGTACAACAACATACACCCACTCATACTCCCTTGAATACATATTTTTTACACCACACTCTCTGGCTGGTAGAGAGAGAGTTTGTTTCGTTCCATGGAGTCACTTGGCAGTTTGGCTCACAGTGAACAACACTTTTTTCGTGGCTTCTCTCTTGCTGCTGCTGCGGCTCCTCACGGTTTCTACAATGCGAGGAATGTTCAAGTTCCAAGCTGGAAAAAAAGTTGGGCTTCTCCTCCTGCTGCTGCATGTATACAAATAAAAGTTTTGCAGGCAGACGAGCAGAGGGACAGCAAAAAATAAAAATGTATACACAAGTAAATTTCCAATGCTGCTTTGCTACTGCTGCTGTTCTTTCAACTTTTTTAGTTTTTAGATGCTAGGTAGCATGCTATTTTTTCTAGCAACAATGCTCATTCATCGCCATGGTCGTCCTCGTCGTCATCGTCGTGATGAAGGGGAAAACGAAACCACACCACAGTCAAGTGTATTGTGTTGTTTCTCATGTACGTAGAAAAATGCTACTGACTTGTACGCTCTGTTTTCTACAGCTTTTTCAACACACTTTTTGGCTCTCTACAAAAATTCTCCTTCTCTGTTTCTGCCGTTCATTTTATTTTCGCTTGGCACTGGCACACTCTTTTTTTCCTACAATTTTTTTCTCCTGAAAAGGTGATGGTAGCGGTGTGGCAGTACAGAATAAAAAAAGTAAAGTGAGGCATGAGCATGATTGCCGTTGTTGCATTGCACTACTGGTAGTTTTTTTCTCCATTTTTCATAAATACCTACCTAGTAAAGAGCCAAGTCAAAAGAGAGGTCTTTGATAGTAGCAGGAATATTTACTCCAGTGGAGAATAAAACTAAAAGGATAATAATGTTTGTGGAGAAGAGGAAAGCAAAGTTGAATTGCCATTGCCACTCCATCTCTTTACTGGAAACGAGCTCACTTTTTTATTTACAAAATATAATACTCTGGTTGCTGCCTATATCCTTATTATTATTATTCGTGCCTGGATACCTATTTATCTCTCGGTCGTGTCGTTTTCTACCAATAATAGCTGTACCGGTTATAAATGGTAACCAGCAGCAGTAATGGTGCAGCGCTGCTGCTTCGTTGTCCCTCTCCCTCTCGCTGCATTTTCTCTCTTGTTATTCTTACTTTACTATAATGATGTGTTGTTCTAACACTACGCATGCATCTATAGGTATATTTTATACTCAAGTACGCAATGCACATTCAAAGATATTTTTTGTACAAAAATATACTTTTGTACAAAAAAACCATATGCCCTCTTCCACACGCCTGTCGTCCTTCAGCACAGAGACTGGTTTGAAATTCCAGCAGAGGCATTTATTTAATGTGCAATGTATGGACGGAGCATAATAGACGATGATGCTTAATATTATTATGCATGTTTGTTGCACTCTTGCACAATCACCTTTTACCATGATCAACTGGTACCGCTACTACATATTGTACTGCAGTCAATTTGATAATAATTCACGCAATACATTATTTTAAACTGTGTAAAAATAAGAATAAGTATTTTTATGAAAAATGCATTCCAAGAAGATAGGAAAAAATTGTACGGTGAACTGAGATGAGGAGGAAGAAGAGGTAAAAAACCCCTTTTCACATTATTATTATTACTTGCGTTTTACGCTTACGACACATAATGTCTTGGCTTGTTTCTCTGAAAGTGAATACAAAGAAAGAATGGCGAAACAAAAAAGGAAGTATTTTGAAGACGTTTTAGCACTGCAGCAGCAGCAACAGCAAGAGAAGCCGAAGAAGAAGCAGTTATCGCTACTGAAATTGCTCCATTCAGCCATAACTTGCAAAATAGTGTAAGTAGAATGGATGGTACTCCTATGAAACCAGTCTCTAGTCCTTTTTCCTTCGTGAAAATGTTTCCTTTTGTTAATGCTGTAATACTACTGATACTGCTGCTGGAAGAAAAATTTGTTAGTTTTGCATTGCAAATGTTCGTTTTACTCTCTTTCTCTTGTTGCTAGAAAAATCTTGTACAGTCTATCAGTATGGTATACTTACATATTGAGTAGCTACGTATTGAATACCTAAACATATTATAATTATAGGTACATTTCCTAGTAGGTAAATAGCTGGTAGTAGTAGTAGGATTTTTTTGGATGAACTGCGTGCGTAGGACGTACTTGAGTATAATATCATATCATGCAAGAAGAAAAGAGTAGTGGAGCTCATCTGTATAAAAAAGAGGGTTATATTACACGAAGGAATCTCATTAACACAGGGAGCGAGTGGTGGCGGTAGAGAGAGAGAAGTAGACGAGGAGAAGAAGATGATATGGTGTAACTTTGCCTCACTGTGAGAAAAACTGACGGCCACGGCGACGGCAGAGAGAGAAGAAGCTATGAATATACTCTACATTTATTTTCTGGAGAGGTAAGGATCTAGTGGCGGTGGTGCTGCTGCTGCTCTTGCTCCTGCAGTATTTTCCATTATTCTACTCAAAATCCCAAGTAGATCATCATCGGCAGGCAAGAGAGAAGCGGTGGTGGTTGGTTGGTTCTAGTGGTGGTGCTGGTATGGCATGGTGTAGTATTCTTCTTCTTCTTCTCTGCCAAGTCAAGACAGAGCAACCAAGGGAACTAGAGCAGGAAGTAAAAATGAAGAAAAAAAGACAACGAGTGGAAGGACATGGAACATGCATGTTATATAACTAATGCTGTGCATGCTTGATATTTTGATGAAACTGGAAGAAGAAGAAAAGAGTTGGGTGGTGGAGGTGAAGAGGAAGAAGAAGAGTATGATAATAAAAATAATAAGAGGAGAGTGAGAAAAGAATGAACGAATGCCAAAAGATCCCGGAGCACGGCCTGGCCTCTTGTTCCATTGTTGTGTCGAGGGATCATCCATCAACCAAAAAAGAAACTTGAGGAATGTAAAGTACCACGACGCTAAGAAGGTGTACATACATGCATAAATATCCGTTGAAAACATGGAAATGTGTAGAAAAAAAATAACATATGCAAAGTATGTATGTGCTCCATTTTTGTATATACACAAGTTCCAAGAACGTGGAAACTCATTGAAAAATGATGCTAACAAGATAATCTTGATAATAGAATTTACTCGGAGACTGGCTCCGTTAAAATAATTTGACGCGACATATACTCACATCACAAGAGCTGCACGAGCAAAGTAGCACGCAGAAGAAGAAGAAAAAAAAGTAAGGCGGAAATTTAATTAACTGGTGGATTAAATGGATAAAGAAGTGCAATAATATCAACTTGTCCACCACCGTGAAAATGTAGGCGACTACGTAAGCCAAGTCATCCATCCAAAGATGTAGATATTGTGACATGGTTGGTTATACGTATACACT
>JAANSP010001548.1:0-15036 GCA_036850745.1 Homidia socia | reverse complement strand
AAGAAGAAGAAGAAGAGATGATAGAAACAAGTACACACTCTCAAGAAGATATCACATCAATGATGATGATGATATTATTATTATTACTATTAGGATGATTACAAAACATTATTTCCTTCAGGAGAAGAAAAAGCAGAGGAGCAAGCAACCAGATAAAAAAGCAATTCCCAGGATATAATAATAATAAATACACATATACGTACTTACTTGCTCTGCACACAACAATAAATATTTCGTGTTGATGTTGTTGTATGTGTGTGTTTGTGTGTGTCTTTTTAAATTTGGAAAGAATAATAAAGATGAACGAATCAAGAGATGGAAATCTCTCGTCTCTTTTTAAATCCCCGACAAGAACAAGAAAAGAAGGAGTGTACTAACTTCAATCAGCATTTTGAAAAAAACTCCTTGTCTAAAAATATCCATGAAATATATAGCCAATAATACTTTTGAATTCTACGAAACAAAATCAAAGTATTAGAAAAAATGAAGCAATAATAACAATTGGCATTATTGTCCCTTCTTCAAACTAGTTTCACCGATTATATTTTACGACCATCCATCATCAGAAAAAAAACCACCAACACTGTAGCAAAAGCAAAGAATCCAGTGTGTTCGGTTTGGTTGCAGCATTGTTTTCATCATCATCCTTCACTATCACCTCATCATTCTGCTAGGTAGTTTGTTGTTGTTGTCTTTCCACATAGTCGTGTGAATGCTTGCTTCATTCATGCCAACAAAAACGCAACAATGACTGTACTGTTGTGTGCTTATAATAACCATCATCATCATCATCCTGATAAAATGATCAACAAAGTCTTTATTAGTGCTGATGAGATGATGATGACGGTGTCTCCCTTTTATCACACTACTTTTCCTCCTAGCGTATGATAATGTGATGAATTCGTTTTAAATTTAAAGTGGTTAGCTAGTACTTGGTATGATGGTATGTTCATCAACGAAATTCGTCTCCATACAGCTAGTTGATTTTTTTCTCTTCTGGAGAAGACAATGATAGGGAATGTGTGATTTTTGTATGGCCATCATCAGTGTGGTGTTAGTGAAACGAAGATGAATGCCATAATAAATTTAATTTTCTTTAGTGCAAAAGAAAAGCTTCAGAAAAATAACATGTGAGGATATGTATATGGCCATGATGAAGTATACTACTGCTGGACATTGGAAACGTGCAAACTGGACAGCTCATCATCATCGTTCTTGTCACAGACTCCAGCTTCATCATAATTTTTATCATTAGCCTAGTCAACAGAGGAGAGCAGCGCTTGAAAAAAATCCCATCCACGATATATATTTATATATGATTACAGTAATAAAATCACAAAATTTTTAATGTGGCTTAAATACATTAACATTACTACTACTGCATATTATTATACCATAGTACATTATACTACAACACTGTGTTTTCCCGTTTGCAATAATAAGAGACGATCTAGCTCAACTTTATCATATCAATAACCAAAATAACAACAACGAAGTCATTATTACAAAAAAAGTCTCACAAAATTCTCTATTACTATTATTGCGTTTCTTATTTCTATTCACCATCATCAGCCATCATATGCCTACTTAAGTTTCGACTTTAAGTTAAGTGGTCCACTTCTCTATATGTACAACAACGCTCGTCTTCTCTTTATAATATTTGGCCTGGACTCTGTGTGATTGTGACTGGTTAGTTATACTGTGAGTTTGTAGCATGTTGTTGTGGCCTGGCCTGTTGCTTTGTGCAAATGGAGATAACTGGTCCACTCTGTACCGAAAGCAAAGTACAACAAAAAAACAACAATATAATCATTATCCTCCTCAGCCCTAATAATACTATTATGAAAACACGATCCAAATGAAAAGCGTTAAACATCAATATAAAGGATGAAAAGCTGCTGCTGTTTTGTTGTGAACTTGTGTGAAGCTGACTGACTGACTGACTTAAAGTGGAAAGATGGTCCATCATCAAAAGAGTAGGATTTTAAAATCATTATGATTGAATGCCTAATACAAGAAGCAGTATGCAGGACAGTGTCTCTCTAGTCTAACTTGGTAAGTAAGTGTATAGAGTTGGTGGTGGTGGTGGTGGCGGTGGAAGTAGTACGGGGATAATATTAAAATGATTAGTGCGATTACGATACCACGATCATGATGATGATGATATATGGTGTGTAGCAATAATCATGATGATGATGCCAAGATGATGGCCAGCGAATAATAACCATACACAATAACCACTATTATATTTCTGCTGCCGCAACAACAAGCAAAAGTACTGGTACTGGTGCCATCATTTTAACTATACCCATTGTCTGCTGATGCGCTGAGATATTGCTATAAAAACGGGTATAATATTATTATTGCTGCATGTAGGCATGGAAATCAAGGATAGGATTCTGAAAAGGACTTTTGTGGTTCAGGATAAATATCAGCAATATTAATGTCTGTTGTAGTTTAGTAGTGCTGTTGCTGCAACATTAACAACGTGCATGTGTGTATCCATGTCTATGCCTACTGCGCGCTGCCTGTGTAAATGTTTCATGATGATGATTGTAATGATGATGATTGCAGTCTTCATCAAAAAAGGTATTGAATATAGCAAGTCAGTTTGAACCTCTCATCTCAGCAGACGAGAAGTATAAGGCTGCAGCAGCAGAAGCAGCAAAATTTTTCTCTCTCTTGATGATTGCAGTCTTCATCAAAAAAGGTATTGAATATAGCAAGTCAGTTTGAACCTCTCATCTCAGCAGACGAGAAGTATAAGGCTGCAGCAGCAGAAGCAGCAAAATTTTTTCTCTCTCAATAATAATCGCACTGATCCAACAGACATTTACCTAACTGCCTTGCAAAAAAAATTTGCCATACACACACGTTCATCGTTGTGATCATCATCAAAAACGGCAAGCATATCGTGTTATCTAACAACAATAATGCATATTATTCAGTGGAGAAAAAGAGTATCGTGGCAAATCACTACAGTTGCGTAGTGGAACACGAACAAGTAACAACAATCAGAGGATTATTGTAATGCATAATCTGGTCTAGTTTGAGAAATACATTGTGTGTGTACCCTCTTGTTACCGCAAGGCATGTAGACAACACGAATCAGCAGTTTTTCTTCTTTTTTGCCAGTAAATTGAGCAGGCAAAAATAAGATGATACAGATTTACTGAAGAAAAAAAACGAGTCGAGCGTATTTACATACCTACATACGATACGAATAAGAAAATTATACAAGAGCAAAAACAGGCAGGAGGATCGAGAGACCCAAAGAGAGCAACAAAACAAGATCATCATCACTACCACAGCACGAGGATGCCCTTACATAAGATTATTTGAATAAAAAATGTTTTTATCAGCATCAAGTTAAAGTGAGTATCAGGATCATCATCAAGTGCCTATGTATTAATGCTTGTGCATAAACCCGTAGTTGAACTGATGGTTTGTTGGCAGTAGCAAAGTTGAGCAGCAAGTGGTCAGTCAGTTTGTTCGTTTCTTGAGCAGATTTATAAAAAAAATTGTAAAAAAAGAACACGGAAAATATTGATTTGGGCAAATTATTAAGCACTGGACAATCTCAAATGCAATAAATTATTCTCCGTAACCTGCAACTATGCACTAATGCAAGGTAAAAAAATCATTAAAATTCCATTTGCAACGGAAATGCAAACATTGTCAAGTATAGATTATTTAAACTATTTTGTTCACTGCTTTTTATGTGGCAGCTTCTTTCTTGGGAAATTCCCAATCTCAATAAATATTGTGTGAGTTATTACAAGTGTGCAAATAAAAGGTTAATGGGAATATATAGAGTCCACATGTGCTGCTGTTGCATTGCACAGATACATATAATATATTATATAGATAGAAATTATATATTAAACTTTACGCAGAAAGATCAGCAAAAACAGTGTGTACTGTTGCGAAAGACCAGAGTAATTGTTTGATTTTGTTGTATTGTTGTTACTCATTATTTACTCGCAGCAGCACAACATCCTTCTGCAATTGTAATAATAACGTTACATGGTTTTTTATTTTGTTTGCTACAGTTGTATTTGCAAAGTGCTGAGGCGGTCTCTTGTCTTTATACATGCAGCAGTAAGCGCAACATACGCAAGATTTTTGGTAGCCGCACATTTGTTGATTTGTTGAAAAGAAAACCTTTTAAACAGCTTTACTTGTTGTACCTTAAAGAAAACTTGAAACGTAGACAGATTATTTCTGTGCGCCACTTTTTGCTCTGACAAATTCATGATTGAATAATAAAAAAATATTGCTGCTGCATGTGCAAAAAACATCATTATCTAGTCTAGTCTGGGTATTTAATGCAAACCAAAGACAATTCAACACTTTTATCTTTGTGCAAAGATGCGCATAAAAACAGTCAATATGCAGATAATCACTCACAATTGAAGGTTTTTCATTGTTTGATGCAGTTACACCAACTGCCGCCGGTAATGTCAATGTAAGATCATTTAAAACAATTAACGACATTTTTTTCGTGTTTTGTGTTCCAGTTACCGAATATGCGAAACTCCAATTACGGCATACATCAAAAAATTGAAGCTACTCAAAACGGTACGTTAAATCAAATTATCTTTATTTCTTTCTGTTCAATTATCGGATGATAATAATTTTTAATATAAATTTTTCTTTACTCAAATTGGTCGATTGACTTTTTTGCAGTTCTTGACAATTAGCCGAATACGTCATCAACAAAGCATAAACTCCAATTACGGCATACATCAAAAAATTGAAGCTACTCAAAACGGTACGTTCAATCAAATTATCTTTATTTCTTTCTGTTCAATTATCGGATGATAATTTTTAATATAAATTTTTCTTTACTCAAATTGGTCGATTGACTTTTTTGCAGTTCTTGACAATAGCCGAATACGTCATCAACAAAGCATCTTGTTTCATCCATAATTAACGGAATTAGCAATTATCGCAAGTCTCTGGGAAGGATATCATTCACGTTTGCTAATTAAAGGATCAAAGATCCCTCCATTACACCTACAGTTCAAGCTATAACAACAACAAGTACTCAACATCACACCCACGCTCATCACCACAACAACAACAAGGATCATACTTTGCAACAACAACAGGAAATTGGAAGAAGGAAAAGCACGAGTATCGACGCGCTGGGGCTAGGTGGCTGTGACAAAACATAAAACAACAACTAAATGTTTATTTATGCGTATGTCCAACACAACGCGTTTCATATAGCCCTTGGACAAGGAAAAAAGAGCCAACTTGATATACACGACAAAGCAACACAAACAGTGTACGACACCGTCACGATCAACGCCACTACTGAGTAAAAAGTTAAAAACAGTAAATAATATAACAAACGAAACCACATCAATGAAACAAAATACCCAAGTTTGCAATTATTATTCTACAACCTACGACTTTTGTATATGCCTGAGTAGAAACTGAAGACGAATTTTATGTCAAGTTTCTAGACATTTTATAATTACTTGTTTAAATTGTGGTGAAATATAATCATTCCATACGTCGTGCACAGTATAATAGCCATTTCTGGTTCTGTGCGACAATAAGTTCTCCTGTATCATCTCTTCGTTTTGGAGAAAGGGAAGAGTTGTACAGAGAGAAAACGGTGTCATTATCTCTGTTGCTGTTCACTTTGTGCTTAAAATATTCTGCGTATAATATAATTTCACATCATATTTCCGTTCATCGAACGAAATTATAAAGTGTACCATCACACGCCAATTATATCAAGTCAGTCACGGTGAGAGAAAAGAGAAAAGGTAGTCACGAGTCTTTTTTCTCTCCTGGACAGCAACAGCTCAGCAGCATGTTTTTTTCCTCTGTTCGTGCTAGCTGAAATATAAAAAGCAGCAACTACATACATACTTGGACAGGAAGGCGGAGGAGGATAGCATCATTATCAGACATGCAATACTACAGTTGACAAGAAAAATCGGCATTTGACCACTGGAATTTCATTGCAAACTTGGAGCAAACTCTCTATGCAAAAAATGCATAATCCAGTCATTCACGTACTCATGCGCTTTGGCGGAGGAGGATAGCATCATTATCAGACATGCAATACTACAGTTGACAAGAAAAATCGGCATTTGACCACTGGAATTTCATTGCAAACTTGGAGCAAACTCTCTAGGCAAAAAATGCATAATCCATTCATTCACGTAGTCATGCGCTTGTAATCGTCATCGATCTTTGTTTCATTATCAAAAGAAAGGAAACAAGCGAAATCAACAACGTTATACCAGCCTTTCTTCAGTACCAATCAAACTGGGAGTTTCTTAAACGGACACCAAAGCATTGTTGATAACTTTTATGTGAAAGTGACATTGTCAAGGTTCTTGAATTATTGGAAGTGTATGAATAAGATGACCAGCAGCTGTAGGCTTCATCCGATTTTTTCATGTCCAAACTCAAGTTTCGGTTGATTGTTTTTACTGTAATCAAACAGGAACCATCATCGCTTTAATTGCCACCTNGTCCAAACTCAAGTTTCGGTTGATTGTTGTTACTGTAATCAAACAGGAACCATCATCGCTTTAATTGCCACCTCTCTCTCTGAATTTGCCCATCAACATCATCACAGTAGAAAATATGTTATAATGGGGAATGCAATTAGAGATAATGAAAATGATAATAATAAAACTGTTTGCCCGTGTTACAAGAAGAATGATACAAAGTGAAAATGACTATAGAGGAAGCGAGATGACCAAGAAGCTGCTGCGTGCTAGAGATTGTCTTAGCTAAGTAGCGTAACTTGTAGGTAGGTAGGTAGGAGTAGCTAATAATAATAATAATGGTTATGTTTTTTGTGGATAATAACTGTGTCGTACAATCAGTTGAATTATTATTGCATAAAGACAAAGCTGTAATAATTAGTCATTATGTGCAAAGAGAGAGACATAAATCACAAGAGTCATTAGAAGACATTTTATAACAACGAAAGTACTCAAAATAGAGTACGTGCAGTAGTGGGGGTAAGACGGAGAAGATTTTATTTTAATGTAACTTGACAAGGGTCAGCTAAAAACGAAACCAATAAATACCTTTTGGTGCGAACGTGCTCTAGTCTAAAAATAAAGTTAGTGAAATTATTAAGTGAGTTTTCATATTAAAATTAATTACCTTACCTTACACCAACTAAAGCCTGGAAAAGAATTATCGTACAAATTTTTGCATCATAAAATATAGTCTTATTTACTGAAAAGTACACAAAAAAGATAAAGTTTATATAAAGAAAAAAAGTGAGAAAGAGAGAGAAAAATGGCAAATCCAAGTGAAATTTAGCGAAAAGATTGCGTTGCACACGCAAAAGCAAGCGGAGGAGACGGCGGCCTTTGAGCAGATCCTGAGAGATGTGCAATCCGTCACTGCTGCTACCGCACCTCAACAGGTAAGCGTGTCCTTAAAATATATGGGAATGGAAAAAATTAAAACGCATTTTAGCAGTAATTATTCAAGATATCGATAACCAAAAATATAACAATGATAAAATTTTGCAAATGCGTGCATTCTTGGTTTTATTTTAGTTGATTTTTTTCTGATAAACCATTATAAAGGTTAATCAATCAAATTTTCTTTACTTGTCAGATTATATATTACTTGAGACGCTCTCTACGTACTATAAATTATAAGACTAGATTTGCTGCGCTCTTTTATCCAGCTTGTCTACTTTTTTTCTCTTTTAGAAATGCTTGAACGCAATTATTGTAGTGTCCATTGTGTAAAGTAAAAATTTCTTGTACAAAAAATATTCTTGTATATTTCTTATATCTCTCTCTGCACGCAGCGTGATCAGCAATCAGCAACAGCAAGACAACCGCAACCGCATCTCCTTACTGCAATCACTAACGCTTCCTTTCG
The DNA here is from genome assembly GCA_036850745.1 of Homidia socia. Taxonomy (NCBI): domain Eukaryota; kingdom Metazoa; phylum Arthropoda; class Collembola; order Entomobryomorpha; family Entomobryidae; genus Homidia; species Homidia socia. The sequence goes on along the minus strand of JAANSP010001548.1, from coordinate 7,152 downwards.
TGGAGGGAGCTTGCCTAATGTCAACCAAATGGCTCAACGTGGTGACAGGGTATGCTTTCTACTTTCATGCTTTTTCTATTACCATTTTGTATAAACATTTATAAATATTTAGAAAGTGAGGCGTTCCAAGTACGTTCTTACAGATAGTGTAAGTTTTTTAAGCAAATATTAGTGGATACACATTATGGACACACATACATTTTAATAATAATGGTGATGGAAAGGTGAAGGTGAAAAACAACTCATGCACTTTTCGGGCGCATGAAGCATGCACGGGTAATTACGGTTATGTGCTTTTTGATACTTGTTATTTTTCTCACGGGTGTATATAAGCAAAAAATAATAAATAGCTGAAAGAGGTACAGGTGCAATGGTTAAATGGTGGTACGTTTCAGGTGAAATGGAAAATCTTTCCTGTTTTTAGTATTTTAGTCCTTGCTATCTTCAGCTCTGACTGACCGATTTATTTTTCAACTTCCTAAATGGATGCATGCTTGTCATATGCAAAATATATTTCATTGGTTGGTTCTTAACAAGCTCCTTCGGAATAATGAAAAAAAGTTAGTTGGATTGACAAACTGATACTTTGAGAAAGAGAAAATAATACAAGTAAATCATAAAATTGGTGAATTAAAATCCAGTTTACAGTAGGAAATGTCCTTTGTATGCATCATCATATCAATTCTTATCCACATGCGCATCATCGTGGCAATAAATTTCATTTTGATTCCAGTCATTATCGACTTTAAGAAGTTGAATATTCATAATCAAGGCACCATGACCAATCATGCAAAGAAACAAAATTGAAACTTGTTATGTTTTGCATTGAGTTGATACGAAACAAGGTTAACTGGAATGGTGGTGGATTGTTATGACGCTGATTTGGTGGGAAATAAGTAAAGTAATTTTAGTCCGTGCGAATAAAAAATGTAGGTAGAGCATAACATAAGCAATTGTGCTCCAATTATATCATGTGCTATTTTTTCACTCATTATTACATAAATTATATAATATGCAAATGCATGTAGAGAAAAATATATTCTAGATTCTCTTTACTGACTACAGAGTATGAATGTGATTGTCTAGACTCTAGAGGATGTGTTAGCACCTTGTCTAGTTTGAACGGTTGGTATAACCACCTTTGCGCATTGAATTTGTTTAGCAATGGAAAGCAAGTGCCGTTAGAATTATAGTAGATGTCTGGGAAGAGGTGAAGGTTAAAATTATTGGTATGTGAGACAAGACATTAAAATACCTAATGCCACCAAAAACAATAAAACACAAATGAAGAAACCGCCTACATATCAATGACGATTTTACGTTTATGTAAATTTCCTACTTCCGTAGTTTCTATCACAATGCACAATATGATTAATGATTATGGTTACTGATTACTAGTAATAGTGATTTTTTATTAACGACGACGGCGTGATTAAAGTCATGGTTAATGCTAAATCAAATCGAGTTTAACTTTTGCAACTTGCAAGTGCAACTTGATTTGTAAACTAAAAGCTGCATGATGTATCAATTACAAAGGTTTGCAAAAAATCGCGATCAAGATGACAGCAAGATTTAGGTGACACGTTGGGCTTAAAAATAAAATTTTGCTGATGATGCTGAGATGAACTTTTTAAATTTAAACTGTCCAAGATAAAAATAACTTTAGATACTTCAGTTAGTTGAAGTTAAATAGGCATTTGTAATCTACCTTTGTTGCGTGCATAGAATACTAGCAAGCAGAATGCCGTAACACAAAGATCAAGATCAGATATGTAAAGTGTGTACACATATGTATACCTAAGCATGTTGCATACTTGCATGCAATAACGATAAGTGATAACCATATTTCACTATTTTACTATTCTTGAAAGTACTCGTTTACTTCGATAAATTATCCATATCTTACCAACAAAACAACTGGTGGCAATAACAAACTAGTAAAATCTAGATATTTCCAGTTTTCTAATGGCAACATGGGCAGTAAAATAATGTTCTTTTGTGATTGCATCGTAAAATGCGTCTGGTTTTCTCAACACAAATGGCAAACTTTAAAATCTCCAGCATCACAGTATCGACAATTAATTTCAAAAAGTGAGCAAACAGAAGGGTTCAAAGTACATGAAAAATCACACTATGGCTAAAGTGAGTATTCGATTTTACTTGTCATAACCGTTTGAAAAGGGATAATGCTATAGAATAATGAACAAGTGATCGAGTTGCATATGTTAATAGATAATACCTGCACAATTTTACCATTTTTAATTCCATATCTGGACAAATTTATCTTGAGTTGCAGTCAAGATCAAAAGTGATCATGTCTAAATTAAAGCATCTCATAGCAAAGGTGCAACGTTTGGCATTGGCAACTAATATTACGGTACGTGTAACTGCCAGTCATTTTCTGTTGCTGTAGATAATTCACCTCCTCATCATGGAAAGGGATTAAATTAGGTAGCCACGTTTCCTTAAAATCTTCCAAGAAAGAACGCAGCAACAACAACATCAAAATCGTATAATTGCAAGATTTTAAACATCTCTTGGGTTAGTTGGGTTTTTTAATGCGCCATTCTCAGCGTTCGGTATTCCACGAAAATACGTGCATTAGTTGGACCCATGAACCTCGGGAACACAACAAAGAGCCAATTGAAGTTCATTGTGATTAAAACATTATCAGTATCAGTTTGCAATACCATCAGCGCCATATCCTACACATCATCTTTATCCGTTTATCTTTGTTGGGTGCGTGTACTAATGCATAGCTAAACATATATCTCTCTTCTTCCAACCTGTTCCATGAAATTCTTGTTTAGAAATAATTGTTAGCACAGAATTACTCACAACCACAAAACGGACCCCTATTCTACTCTTTGATCTTTGTTGTTCCACTACTCCTCTAGACCACTAAGACAGTAGTGTGTGTTTATCTGGTTGCGTATTTTTTATTCGTGCTATGTGTAGGTATATTGATTGAATTGAACTGAACTTGTTAGTGTTAGACAACCAGGTAGCATGATGTTAATAAGCTACATGGCACAGGTGGTATTACCCACATTATAGACCATCATCATACGAGTGAACATCAACTCACATCCCTCCATCCACCAATTTAACTTTTTTTTGCACAATTCAAGGTCTACCAGTTACTTAAAGCAACATTGCTTCTTCAGTTCAGTCGTGCTGCTCATCATCATCTATACATTGTGCACATTGTATGATGGGAAAATAAAAACCCATCCTGGAATGCTTTCTTGCTGAAAGAAAATGTCTATCCATCCAGTCGAGTTTTTCTATTGCATTAAGGTGCTACCAAAATAAATACTGTTGCTTGTTAAATACTTCACACTATGTATTCATACAAAAAACAGTAGTAGCTTGAGGCAAAAAGATATAGAGTTTTTTTGAAAAACACAAATAAAGGCTGGGACAAGACTCAGACTCCGTCTTTTATTTTGTTGTTTGGTGCTGGTGCTACTTATATAGCTAGTTATCAATATTTTTTGTCTTGGGTATATAAACTCATTAGACGTTATATCCTACTCAGTCAGTCTTACGTGAATAAAATTTATTGTGTTTAAAATGGCTTGATAATGAAATGAAACAAGATAGGTTTTCTTCCTCTCTTGCATAACTCGTTCTGGTTCTATTCTTAATTTGATGAACTACATTTTTTTAAAGTTTTTAGACGATTTCAGTAAAACAAAAATAGTGACTCTAAATGCAATGCATAATGTGATGATGCTAATGATGAACACGGTTTTCAATTGTAATTACATGGCATAACGTTATGCAACAATGTAATCTCAGGCTTTCATCTTCGCTCTACCTCAAGCGTTACATGGCACTGCTACTGACATTCACTCTCTGACAGAAGGCAGATAGAAACAGACAAAATGAGTAGCAAACTCGAAAATACGAGAGAAGAGAAATGGAGGCTGAGAGAGGTGTTTCAACTTTTCAACAATTTTTTTGTTTCGTACACGTGGAGCACGTGAAGCGAGTCGGCGAATAGAAATGATGTAGAAGGGGTCTTTATAAAAAATGCATATATATAATCGTCCCATCATCATCCTCTCTTTATATTTGAAGACGTCCTTCATTTCCTCTCCAGAATTCCAGACAAGTTTTTTCTCACATATTTGCTGTAAAGCACATTAAAAAGCATTAGAGAACAAAGTATGACTATACATAAACTGTTGTTATTTTGTCCGTTCTCTTTTTATATTTTCAGAAGGATAACCATAAAAGTTAATTTTAGCACGGTACCAGTTTTATTTTATGCACAGCATGTATTGCTGATCTACAACATGGACAGTTGCCGTGTTTTTTAATCTTTCTACAAGCTACCCAACTACTCATGCAAAAATGAATATAAATTCTAATAACATTGCATACATTATTTTTATATTCCCTCTTTTTTTCTCATGAATCATCCTTTCCGTGGAATATCATTTCTTTCAGCAAAAAACACAAAATTGGCAAAACCATTATTACTCTCATTACTATACATACAATGATGATGGTATGGAAATCCAACTTTGTTTTGATTGGATGTTTCTTTTATAGTAAATTAAAAGTAAACTACGTGTACAGAATAGAACGCTGTGTCTAGAACTGATTTTTCCTAGTGTCATTTTAATCCTTTTCATCGAAATTTGTATTTGTAGCCTTTTTTAGAAACTTTCTTTGAAATAAATACAAACTTTTGTCAACTCGAAGATGCTCCTCACAAATTATTAAATATCATTCGTGGTGGCGGCAGCGGTTTTAGTCAATATGCTTGTAAATATAGCGTCTATGTGGTCGACATTGAAAAAGCTAGTTATATTTTTACGACCACTGTGCACACACTCTAGAACTTTTTAGTACCTCCTCCTCTCGTTTCTTTCAACTTGAGCAAACAAAATGCATTTTTGATCATCATCGTAGTAATATTATATATGTATCATCCTCATCATGCACTAACTATCATCATACAATTGTACTCAATAAGAAGACGACTCGCTTTCATCACGTGTATATCATTATTATTATTATTACTACTACCTATCTGTTCCACCAACATCTACCACCACCGCTTATTTCATGACCGCTGTTGAATACAACTGTGTATCATTTTTGTGATGATCATCATGATGATGATGTTGATTACCTATACAATAATAATGTTATTGTAAATCATTTTAGTGCATGCCTACATATATATAGGCAATAATAATATTCATTTTATGGCTTTTTAAAAGGCGAAAAAGGACGAATCAAAGTCATGATGATGATGCTGATTACCTATACAATAATAATGTTATTGTAAATCATTTGAGTGCATGCGTATATATAGGCAATAATAATATTCATTTTATGGCTTTTTAAAAGGCGAAAAAGGACGAATCAAAGTTATGTGTAAACCATATTATGTAAGAATTTATGAACATATATTTGCTTTTTTGTGTACTCTGAGGCTGGTATACCGTATTATTTTGTTGCCATATTCATACCTGGCGTTTTACCTGTTGGTCTCATGAGAATGGTTACTGAACTTGGGCAGGCGAGAAGAGAGTTTTTAAATGCGTGACGAAAAGCAAGTAGGTTGTATTATTAGTAGCCGAGCACTATGCCCGTCCATCCATCATAATAATAATAATACAGCAATTTTGCGTTTTACCTGTTGGTCTCATGAGAATGGTTACTGAACTTGGGCAGGCGAGAAGTGAGTTTTTAAATGCGTGACGAAAAACAAGTAGGTTGTATTATTAGTAGCCGAACGGCGAACACTATGCCCGTCCATCCATCATAATAATAATAATACAGTTTATGAAGAGTGTTGAATTTTATTTAACACGGGCTAGTTTAGTTTTTAGTGAAGCAAGTCAAACAAATGCTCTTAGCACTCATCTTTCATAAAATGGAGAAAAAAATCGAGCAGCAAAGAAGAAGAACACTATAATAATATGAAGCTTTTTCAAGCCAGGTACAGTTCAAGGTTGGCAGTAATTTTGGTAAAAATAGTTTTCGTTTATATATGTTGTGTACCATAATAACAACAATTCTGAACTTATGATTATGATGCTACTTGAAAGCATGCACAACATGTAAACATGTACTCGTGCAAAATATGACGGAGCCTCTACAAACATTATTACTACACAGCAATAAATTATGAAATTGAAGAAGAACACTATAATAATATGAAGCTTTTTCAAGCCAGGTACAGTTCAAGGTTGGCAGTAATTTTGGTAAAAATAGTCATCGTTTATGCATGTTGTGTACCATAATAACAACAATTCTGAACTTGATGATGATGATGCTACTTGAAAGCATGCACAACATGTAAACATGTACTCGTGCAAAATATGACGGAGCCTCTACAAGCGTTATTACTACACACAGCAATAAATTATGATATTGCCTGTTGGCTGGAAAAAAGTAAACTCATTAATAACCCATCCGGGCAATAAACTTGATACTAAAATGATTTAGAAAAATTGTTTAAAAAAACAATGTTGCAATAGAACAGAGTTTATTAGAGTCTCATGGTTTGTATAACGGAGCTTGCTAAAAATTTGAATTTTGAGTCTATACTAATGTTTCGGCGGTACTGTTTTTATGAGATCGGGACTTCCTTTGTACTTACACGCACAAACTTAATTACCTTCAATATTTAAAGTTTAATTAAAACAAAATTCTCAAAGACCTTCATGTTAAGTCTAAGTTTATTAAATTTTGTACCTGCTTCTTTCTCAAAAGCAACAAGCAACTACAGTATTCCCTGCTGAACAGAAATTATCGATTGTCGGAAGATCTTCTGTACAATTCATACATAAATCAATCATTTCCTTGGCTCTTTGGCTAAATAATTTTCATGCGCGTAATGTAAAACTCTCTTAAATAAACAATTTACAAGTAATTGCTGCAGCCCGAAAACATTAATTCATACTTTCCACGCATAAATTGGTCGATTAAATGTCCACACGTGCTAGTTGAATTCAAGAGCCATGGATTGCTTTCAAGACCAAAATATCATACGCTGGAGAAACGAGACGGACTCCACTACATAGAGTCGTCGTTTGTATCTGTCAGTAGCGGTCATCGTGATGATCAGGATCATGACCGTCACCGTGATCCTTCATGATTCTTGATAAAAAGGATGATGCTTAA